>PVIJ01003633.1:0-131139 GCA_004024925.1 Scalopus aquaticus
AATCTGTCTAGTTGCTGAATTCCTTTGTATCTGTAACTGCCTTTATAAGCTGCACCAACTCTGTGCTGGGCGTCTCCATTTAGCCGACTAGACCGCTGCGTCGGTGCTTCAGGCTATTTGGGACCCTAGCTCGAGCTAGAAATAAACCACCGCTTTGTTATTACATCGGACTGACTCTGTCGTGACTCGGACCCGTAACATACTTTAACAGTATATGAGAGAGAGTCCTTTCAAACTAAATTGTTCATTAAAGCCGGATTTTTGAAATGGGATTAATCGGCTCCAAATAATCAAAGTTATGGGCTCTGTTCCTGGACTAATTGATGAAATGTTCTTCATAACTTTCCTAGTTTGGTCAGGTTGAGAATATTCCCTAAGCAATCAGGAGTGCAAAAATGGATTTCTACTTATTTGGTAGGCAGTAAATTGTATTATCCTACTTGTTTACTCTGAGAAATTTACCTCTTGAGTAGGAAATTGATTTTCCTTCATTCAGTTTTTATGTTCATCTGACTTGTGTAACACTTCCTTTGCTACTAGGAATTTATTTTTAGATGTTCTCTATCACAAGTTTCCGGTATTGGTGAGAAATTAGGTAAACAAATGTCATATATATATCCATAGACTGTATATATAAGTGATGGAGGAAATAGAACTCAATAAAAGGGGTATCACAAGACTAAAACCTGACTCACACAGGAAGGTTGGGGTAGAAGGAATCAACGTAACTATTAGTCCTATGATAACCAAAAATCCCTAGGTGCCAGTACCTAAGTTACAAAGCATAAGATCTGAGTCGTATCAGACTGCTGAGCAGAAGGTGAAGATATGGAGATTGAGCCCATTGTGGAATCTCTGGTTCCCTTTCAAATTCTAGTTAATTATTCAAAATCAGCAACAGACAGCCATCCTTGAAGATGAACCCCTCCAGACTGAAAGAAGATGATAAAACCTAACCTGCCCCCACAAAGGGTCAGCTTTTCCTGCCCACTTGTGTCTATGCAAGCGTCCTTTACTTTCCTGTCCCTTTCCCTAATAAACCTCTTCTTCTAAGTATAACTAATGTCTCTGTCTCCTAGAGAAACTCGCCGCTTGCCACTGAAGGAGAGCTCTGGTGAAACCCTTCCCAGAGTGAACCCAAGGACCCCACTCTCAAACCCATCAGCTCCCAAAAAACGACATCATAAGGATCCATAGAAGTTATACAATTAGCGTGTGTGTGTGTGTGTGTATCGACTAATTTTATAACTTATATGGATCTTTTACAAGTAAACTTTATTCTTGATTGTAAAAAATCAGAGATGGGGTAGTTGAGCTATTATATTATGTCCTTGTTAATCATCTTGTAATATTGATGGAGGAAATCTAACTTAAAATAAGGCTAGAACCTGACTCATACAAGGAGGTGGGGGTCGACGGAATTAGCATAACCATTAACCCAGCTACACCAATGCCTACATCACAAAAGCAGACTCAGGCAGGTATAAGATGCTGAGTGAAGGTAAAGATAAGGAGATTGAGCCCATTGTAGAATCTCCAGTCTCCTTTCACATTCTAGTTAGTTATTCAGACAGCCATCCTCAAAGATGAGCCCCTCGCAACTGAAAGAGGGCTGTATCAGTGCCATCCGTGCAAGAATGCCGGGCAGCTGTCTTTTCCGCCCACCTGTGTGTATACAGGTGCTTTTCTCCACCAACTCTGCCCCTCTGCAGGGCGGCGGCGGCCTGCCTGCCTGCCTGTGACCTGCACCATGCCGGGTCTTCTCTTCACTGACCTCCCTCAGGAGAGGCGGTTCTCCTCAGGGCTGCCCGCCTGCCTGCGACCATGCAAGCCTCTCTCTTAGCAAACCTGCCCCCTCAAAGGGGCAGCTCTTCCTGCCCGCTTGTGTCTGTGCAAGCGTCCTTTACTTTCCTGTTTAAGTATATGTAACGTCTGTGACTCGTGAAGAAACTCTCCGCGTGCCACCAAAGGGAAGCGCTGGTGAAACCTTTCCCAGAGTGAACCAAGGACCCTGTTCTCAAACCCATAAACTCCAAAAACTACATCATCTGGCACTCAATGTGTGTAAAACTTCATCAATATTATCCTGCAAATAATTTGTGTTAAAAATAGCAACCAGATAATTTCTATTAAACTAACACAAGTTCCATCCTCTATTGCCTTGTCGGTTATGAGATAATATCAACACAAAAGTCTCAAAATTCTGTATGACACTCACAAAGGAAAATTTTCAGTAAAAATCTGAAGTGAAATATATTTTCTGTAAGCATGACATCACGATTGTTTCTATGTTGAAAAGAAAAACATTAGTCGAATTTATCTTTAAATAGTATTGAAACCGCCTACAATTAGTTAATTGGAGACATCAAACACAGGCCCCTATTAAGTGTCCCCAAAAAGGATAAGGATGAATAGGGGTGATGGAGGAGATATAAAGCAAAATAAGATTAGAACTAGACCCACACAAGGAAGTGGGGGTAGAAGAAATCAACATAACCATTGGCACCCGGCTCCTGGGTTGCAGAGCATGGGTTGGCGATAGACAGCAGTCTCTAGGGCCAAGGATATGGAGATTGAGCCCATTGTAGACTCTCCCGGTCTCTTTTCTAATTCTAACTAGCCAGTAAACAGACAGCCATCCTACAGGATGAGCCCCCTCCCAACTGAAAGAGAGTTATATCAGTACCATCCCGGCAGAGACTCGGGGCAGCCTTTTCTCTGCCCACCTGTGCCTATACAGGTGCTTTCCTTGACCACCTCTGTCTCTCTGCAGGGCAGCGGCCTGCCTGTCTGCCCGTGACCTGCACCATGCAGGCCTTTCTCTTAGCAAACCTGCCCCTCAGCGGGGCAGCTCTTTCTGCCCACTTGTGTCTGTGCAAGTGTCCTATGCTTCGTTGACCCTTTTCCTAATACACCTGTTCTTTAATTATAACTGAGTCTCTGTCTCGTGGAGAAACTTGTCACGTGCCGTCGAAGGGAGCTCTGGTGAAACCTTTCCCAGGGTGAACCCAAGGACCCCGCTCCGCTCTCAAATCCATCAACTCAAAAACGACATCAGGGGCATGTCACATCCTATTGAAGATGATGTAGTTTGGGGGGTTGATGGGTTTGAGGAGCAGAGTCCTTGGGTTCACTCTGGGAAAGGTTTCACCAGAGCTCCCCTTCAGCGGCATGCAGCGAGTTTCTCCACAAGACAGAGACTTAGTTATATTTAAAGGACAGGTTTATTAGGGAAAGGGACAGAGGAATAAAGGATGCTTGCATAGACACAAGTGGGCAGGAAGAGCTGTCGCTTTGAGGGAGCAGGTTTGCTAAGAGAGAGGCCTGTTCTGCTCCCCACTCTGTCTCTGGTGAACCCTCTTGCCGCCCCATGCCTCTGGCCTGTACCCCAGATTGTATGCATAAATAAATAAACCTTTTAAAAAAAAAGAATAAGTTCTGCTATGAAATGACCCCCATACCCTGATATGTTATGAAAAAAACATTTGTCTAGGCTACTGGGCATGCTGGTAGGAGGAGAAGAAAATGCATGCAGGTCATGTGGTGGTGACTAGTGTGTCTCTGAAATGAAATAATCTCTAAAATATCAGCATTCCTAGGAGAAAGAATGGGTCAACAAAAGTTATTTTAGGGAGTTCATTTTTATATGTTTTCATTATGAAAAAGAGCCAAAGTTTGTCAAGGGATAATTTTAGGAATAATGATGATTCAGGGCTGCAATGTGTTCTGAAGACAAAATAAACATATACTAGATTTCAAAGTATGAAAATGGCCCATTTACTTTTCTTAATGGTGTTATTATGAAAAAAAGAATTGGGTCAAATGTAGGATATGAGTCCACTTACGTGATTATGATCACCAGTTTCCTTATTCTCTTTTTGCCCTACCAATTAACAACAGAATAATGCTAAATCCTTGTTGTGTGCTTACTAGATGTTTAGCATATATATGTAATCATTTTATTTAATTTTTATTGTGGTACTACAAAGTAGATATTCTCTCCAACCTCTAACTTAATTGAACACATGCACACACATACACACACACACGTAAGTACACATGTTTACACAATCACATTGAGGAATGAAAGTAAGTTACCATAGTTGGCAGTTTATAATTGATAGGGTATCCATTTTGGTAAGGTGCATTAATTCCTACTTTTTACCTGTTAAAGAGAATTAGAGTGAGAAACTACCTAAAGTGGTCAAGACGAATTTTATCCAGAAACTATTGCAATAAGAGAAAAGAGACTTCAGTTCAGCTGAGTGAAGAACTGAGCTCAATACCAAATACAAGGACAAATGGAAATTATAACTAAAGAGCAAGGTGAGGGGGTCAGTGCATTGAAACTTACTAAGAGTAGACATCAAGGGTAGAGGGTTTCTTGTTAAACCGACTTAAACAGATCCCTGCAGAAGGCAAGCCAAGCGATCAGATATCAAGGGTCAGGGACTCTCTCTAAAGTGACTTAGCAGGATTCTTGCTAGGATTACACTCGGCAAAAATGAATATGGAAGCCCAAGTTCAAGGTCTAGCTGAGAAGAAGACACAAAGATGAGAGAGACTTTTGTCAATCCTTCTTTTTCTAAGAAAGAAGAATTTTTTTTTTATCTGAACAATTTAAGCCCATTTCTCAGTTGATTGCCTTTTGTTCACTAAGAACCAGTTGAACCTTCTATTGGGACTTGGTGATTGTCATCAATTGTACTGTGCAACCCATGAAACATTATGAGAGGGATATCTATGAAGAGATACAGGAAAATAAAATTAGAGGCTGAACCAATCTGTATTCCCAAATTCATAAACCTGTAGGGATTCACTGGAAGTTCTGAATTCCTGGGATGCATTGTCATTCCTCAGTGGTGTCAACTCAATGGCAGTGATGTGATGGATTTTTTTTATTCACTGCTCAAATCATCCTGGTTTTAGCAAAGGTTCTAGTCAGATTGCTTGAGACAAAGGTGTAGTGCCTTTTCTGCAGCCAGGATTATATTGAAGGCAATGCATTTAAAGAGGATAGCATACAAGGTGTGCCATAATTAGCAAGTTTCCAGTAGAGGACAGTAGTCGTGTTGTACAGGGACAAAGTGAATTGCGTCAGCAATAAATAGATGACTCTGATGTTGAGTCAGACGTCTTCAGCCAGCTTATAAATTCCTACAGATGTCATCCAAAAGGTAGCAAACATTTATTAAAAAGTGGTGAGGTGATGTATGTAACTTAGGCACAGTTCTGTAACTATTTTTTTCCTGAATTATATCCCTGGGAACCAAAACAATCTACAAGGGAGCCTTTTGTTTCTATAAATTGAATTGAAGGGAGTAGGTGATTGTTTTAGAGATAAATCAAGACAGGAAGAGATTGTGGGTATGTATGATGGAAGGGTTAGTAAGATTGGTGAGATAACAATCTAATCGCCAAGTACTAGCCAGTGGGTTTGGGTTCCATAGACTAAATAAGAATTATCAGGAGCTAACCAGGAATCATAGAACTAAAGGTCTAATGGTTGAGGATAACCAAAGAATGCAAATTTTGTGGGTAAGGTAAGGATTTGTCATAGATGTTACATGTGTGATTGAGTTTACTCTGAAGAATTAGGCCAGGAGGGACAATGGGGGCATTTTCATTCATAAGAGGAGGGTCTTAAGGATCTGTAGCAGCTTGAGGGATTTATTTGGATTTAGTGATGGCTAGGTAAGTGAAATGGCAAATAATCATTCCCAGAAAGGGGTTGCTGGTGAAATTGTGATGGAGACAGACATGACCATTGGAAGGACAGACTAGAATAGGTTTGAGGTTTGACTCATAATGGATAATTGTATGGTTTAAAGCGGGGGAGGAAAAGAGGGAAAGAATTATAACAAAATAGGCCTTTCAATTGACCAAAGAAATCTAGAACATGCCAGATGTGCTCAGGGGAAAGGTAGCAGAGTACTAGTAGTCTGTGATGATATGGGGAGCAAGCAGTGACTGGTCTGGCCTACACTTGCCAAAGATTCTATGGTTGAAGAAGTCTTGCTAAGCGATAGAAAAAAAAAAAAAAGTTGAGGGGAAAGAGCAGGAAATTTAAGGCAGAAAATGAAGCTGAAGACTAACCTTTGGTGAGGAAAGGCCATGTTGAAAGTAGGGAGTTATTGGGGGTAGAAACACATCTTGATGAAGAAGTTGGAAAGATCAGGACTCTCTAGGTAAATTGCAGGATAAAGAAGCAGAGGACAAGGAAAGGAAATCCAGGTGAGTCTTGCTGAAAATGACCACCTTGTGATGGCATGTACTTATTTGGAAGTTTGTGGAATGGCTATCTGCTCCTGGCTGTCATCTGCTTCTGGAAACCAAATGCATCCTCAGTTTGACGTCTCTATTTAGAATACAATTCTAGTCTGAGTAGTTCTTATATTTCTTCAGTTGTGAAACATGAATCAAAGATTAAATAACTGATAATTTGACAAGAGGTTTAGCAGAGTAAACTGGTATTAGGTCCCTTTCATCTGGGCTCAAGGTTAGTTTTCCAATGGTGACATTTCCAGAATATCAGATTACCTACCTGTAAGCCGCATAAAGGATAATTAGGAAGTTCTAAAGTGAAGCAGCCTCATTGATTATAAGATTGAGTATATTTTATTAACCATGAGAATATTTTAGGATGTCAGATTATGTCAAGTTAGAATCATCTGTGAGCCAAGATGAATAAGTTATTCTCATGGACTGTGTGATAATTTAAAAAAAAAAAAGAGTTTATATGGATATAGGGGTGAAATTCTGAGTCATCCGAGCAATGGAAGCTCTCATGGCCATGATGAGTTCACTTCTTCTTCGGGTAGTGTAATTAGTTTGGTCTGGAAGGTATGAATGGGTCTTCCTAGGGAACCTGATGACAGAATGATAATGGTAGTGGAGACTTTGACTTTGACTTTTTCAATTTCTTGCATAATTCTGCCAAAGCAGTGTGATCTTCTGCCGGTAGATACTGTAGAGGGGATACCTAGCATGGGAATGATTCATTCTAGGAAAATTTTGGCAACTGATGTTGCTGAGGTATTTTCATAGAGGAAAGCTTCTGACCACTTAGAAAACAAGGTATTACAGTGAGTGTATCAGGGTAGCCTTGTTTTTTTGGTAATTTCGTGAAATCTATCTGCAAGTGAAGGAAGGTTTGAGAGTTGTGTGTGAGATGGGGAGGGAGCCACTTCCTTTCCGTGCCCCACAAAGGGCACACAGTTTTTCCAGGATTATGTTTTTGGCATATGAAACTAGCGGCAACTGTTTGGTCCAAGTAAAAACTAAAGGGTCCGAACTATTATTTTTCTAATATATTTGGCATTTTTTCGTTTCCATGGTGAGTCATGTTGTATAAACTGTGCACAATAAATTTGGGCCATAAATTTAAGAGCCATCAAGTGGCCATCCTGATGTTTCTGAAGTTTATCAGGGTGGATTGAACATCCAGTTTTTTCCAACGTCCAATTCTTTCTTGAGTCTGAAACTGCTATTTGTGTCATTCAGATATCTTTTATTACTTCTTTGGGAGTCATTCTAAAAAAGTAGTCTTCCTCAATTTCTTGAGGGTGAATAATTCCAGCAGTGGAACCAGGGGCATAATTCCATGTTTATCATTTAGATTTCTTGGGTGGTTTGGAAAGAGGCTACTAGTATAGCATATTTTTCAGTCAGTTTATTCCCCAGTCCTTGTCTGAGTTTTTCGTACTCTGCCCTCAGTTTTAATTATAGGAATCTATTGGGATAATAACAATGCTGCTAGAAGTTCTGTTATTTTGGGCTCATTTTTGACTGGGATACCAGCTGTTGTCATGAATCTTCTGTGTTTTCATAACATACCAAAATCATGTGATACCCTAAAGGCATAGCAGCTGTCAGAATAAATATTAACCTTCGTTCCCTCTGCTCTTATGCAAGCCTGGGAGAGAGAGCAATTAAGTCATTTATCTGAGCTGATTTAACATTTAGCAGGGCTTGATATTCAAGAGGTTTGTGTTGATCAGTGATGGCATATCCAATCTGGAAGGTCCCATCCTCCCTCCAGAGGTAGGAACCATCAACATATATAATGAGATCAATTTGGGGAAGGGAGTTTTTTGATAAATCTAGCCTAAGACAAGATAATGATCTGGTATTAGTGAAGCAATCATGGGGGATTCTGTCAGTAGGATTCTGTCAGGGTGGCAGGATTAAGCTTCTGACAGCAATATATGGTGAAGCAAGCAAGGAAAAGTAGTAAAATTTCATAAGAAGTCAAGATGCAGAAAAGTGCTATATTCATTAAGAACTTGGTTCTGCATAGCATGAGGAACATTTATGTCAAGTGGATGGCCTAATAATAAATTAAAGGTAGCTTGGACACGTTTGTCAGTTGCTGCCACAGCTCATATTAAGGAGGATGTGCCTCAGATACTGGCTCTAAGGCCAATTATAATTCCCTGCAAGCCTCTGGTGTCTGTTATGCTTTGGGAATAAGACTCCAAGGGTATGACCCTCTTATTCATGCATGATCCAGGAAAAAAGCAGAGAGTAATGGGAAGTCCAAGGTTGGAAAGTTCAAGTAGAGAGCGCTTAAAGGTCTGAAAGGCATCTGTGGATAGGGGATTCCGGATTACTGGGTCTAAAGATTGCTTCCTCATCACCGAATAGAAAGTAAAGCAAAATTAGGTATCTACAGCTTACAGAGGTTCACAAGACCCCCTCCCACCCCCCCAAAATTAAAAACCCTCTCAGTTGTCATTTTGTTTCAGGGAGAAAAAAATGGTGGATAGTACATTTTTGGTTATCAGAGGTATTTTTACTGTAGCTAAGATAGCATTACCAAGTTACTGGATGCACAGAGAGCGTAACTGAATTTTGTCACTAACCACCTGGTGACCCTTTCTTGCTAATGCCCTGAAAAGGTATTCAGTATCCAGAATTCAGTGTCAAGCTGTTTAACTGTCCTGTCAGAATATGTGAGGAGGCCATCTCTGTATTAGATTACAGTAGCATCTCCTGAGATTTTTTAAGTCTTTCAAACTAACATTTGCAGTCCAAAAGAATAGGTAGGGGTCTGAGGAGTTTCTTGGGGCATAAGGTTCCAGGGAGATATTGTTTAGAAAAAGAGGGGCCCTCGCGTCCAGAGTTAAAGCGAGCGGAAAAGAGTTCAGTCAGATAAGAGTTTCAAAGCAAAGCAGTTTATTGCTCCCGGGCAGTGGCCGAGACAGAGCCCCAGAGAATATGGGAACCCGTGGTGACTGCAACAGCTGGGTGAGGAAGACAGGTTTATAGACGTTTTATCTCTCCTTTCGCACCATTCGTTTCGAGCCTGTGACTCCGCGCCAGTGACAGGATTGGCTACCCACTTGTTGGTTCATCATGCCCTTACATATCGATCCTGCTGTTCTCCTACAGATATATCTATATTTATGTCTATGTCTGTGTCTGTCTCTATATCTATAGTTGGTTTTCCCAGATGAAGGCAAGCAATTATTAGGGTTCCTTATGAAGGGGAATACTGGAAATACTGGATTTCCGAAGGGATAACAAGCAGGATCATGTTAGGATTAGACAATAAGGAAAATCTAGGACAATTTTATTGATTTTTTTTTAAGATTTATTTATTTATACATACAAGCTGGGGTACAGGCCAGAGGCGTGGGGCGGCGAGAGGGTTCACCAGAGACAGAGTGGGGAGCAGAACAGGCAGATCAGAAATACACTGCTGAGGGGAGCAGCGGGCGAGGCAGGAGAGGTCTGCCGCACCATGTGGTATTCTCCTCGGCTGGGCGTAGAACTCGCATTGCGTGCTGCCGACAGCTCCGCAGCGCAGCGCTCAACCGCTGTGCCACCGGGGAGGCCCCAATTTTATTGATAGATATCAGATCTTGAACTGACCAACATCCTTTCCCACTTTTTTTTCAAAGATTTATTTATTTATTTATGCATACAAGCTGGGGTGCAGGCCAGAGGTGTGGGGCAGTAAGAGGGTTCACCAGAGACAGAGTGGGGAGCAGCACAGGCAGATTGATGGAAATACACTGCTGAGGGGAACAGCGGGTGAGGCAGGAGAGGTCTGCCACGCCATGTGGGAATCTCCCCAGCCAGGCATTGAACTCTGCAGCTAGCGACAGCTCCACAGCGCTGCGCTTAACCCACTGAGCCACCAGGGAGGCCCTCCCACTTTTTTTCTTAATGGTCAGTGGTCAAAAAGTATTGCGTGAACTGTAAGTGGAGGCTAAAATTTCTGTCTAATAAACTTTGGGATATTGGGTCCAGTTTCTCAAGTCCCAGTTGTAGATATCGAGGAATCCTGGGGAGAAATGTGAAATGACCTATTTTTGTTTTGAAAGGTTTGACATCCTGCTGTGTGTCCAATACTGGTGGAATTTTTTTGCCCGTAAATAAGAAGGGATTTTATCTAACAGTTATTTCAGTCTTCAGTTGCAGTAAGTGCTAAGCTGAAGGGGCAGAGTAGCTCAGGCAAGTTGGACAGTCCTTGGGGGATATAGACATGAATGGGAAGAGTTGAGGAATCTGTACAAGGAGTCTTTTGAGGGTGCAATGAAATTTGATATTGTAATTCATGGGACGATCCTTCCCTAACAGATTTCCTTGAGTGATAAAACTGAAAATGAAGTTTTTTGTGCTTTAAGTGGTCCCATAGAAATATTAGAGGTTGAGATAGAAATGAATAATGAGGCGAATGATTAACACCTTCCTCCCCTGGTAAATTTTGATGGCACTGAGTAAGGGGGTTGGACAACGAAGTGATATTTGTAGTGCAATGTATCGCCTCTGTGTCAATGAGAAACTTGTTGGGATGCCTCAAATTGCAGGGTTATTGTCTCTTAGTTTAGTGGCAGTTGAAGGTAGCGGACATTTTCTTCCTTGTAAGGGACTCAACAATGTTCTGATTAGGAAGGGACTCCTCTTGAGGTCCAGACAAACTCCATGTCTTTATCCTTAAAACTTTGGTAAGTGTCTTGATTTATGAGAGCCTGTGATTTTGGAGCTTGCATAGAATCAGTTTTTCAGGTTTTGCTGACTGCTCTAATTGCCATGTCATGAGATTGTATTATGTATTTTCCAAGTCTTTGGAAATATTATCTTTGTTATGCTGGGCTAATGTCTAGACCTCAGATATAGTTGCATTTTGTCAACTAATATTATTTTCCTGAAGTGTGTTATGTAGCTCTGGTGTGATACCTTCCTGTAATGTGTCATGTAGCTCATGTTTCTGCCTTACTTGAGGCCAGTGCTGCTTCTGCTCAGGCTTTCTCCTCATTTGACAGGGGCCCAGAATTCCAGTGAAGCCCAGATTCCAGGGAAGCCTGATGACATGCATAATCACAGAGGAGATGGGAGGGAGACTGGGCTATGAATGTTAGGTAACACTGGTCAAAAAATTTCTACAAAAGTCATGTTACTGAAATAAAATTTGTCATTTCCTATCAATTTGTATGTGCTCAACATGAACATGACAGTCAAATTCTAATTTTGGCTCTAGTTTTTTTTTGGTAATCTGCAATAATTGATGTTTACATCACAAAATGCATGCCAATAGTAATAGGCCTACAGTTAATACTTGTAGAAAAATCAAGACATAGACTACTTCTTAGATTTCTTCGCTGGTCTCTTGTACAGCTGTTCAGGAATAGAATAGATGGAAGACGGTTTCCGTTGTGCAAAAGCACAGCCTTAAGACTCAGTTTCGAAGAGGCTAGAAATAGTCTCCGTTCTTGTGGGTCATGAGTGATTTCTAAGGCATTCATGAGGGCCTCAGTATCGGAACAGAATACCAGAGTACTTTCCTTTCTGAAGAAAGGCTCCAACTACTGGTGGCACTTTCGATATAAAGTAATTGTTACATCTTCTTCTAGAAGATTCCATTGTTGGAGTCTTGATCCTAGCAATTCTGCATTGCTCTTGGATAAGTCCAAATCACGAACCAGGTCATTTAGTTCTTCCTGTGTTTTTCTGCATGGGGTTGATGATGCACCACAGTGAAACTCTGGATCACTGCATGCTGATGGAACAGGAGAACAGGTTGGCTCACCCTTGTCCTCATCAGATGAATCAAGAGAATATTCTGCTGGAGGTTCTGAAATAGGAAGTCCCTCACCATGTGGAACTGGTCTCAATGCAGACAGAATGTTTGGGTAGACTATTTTCAACTTCTTTTGCTTTGTTATTCCACCGGAAAGAGGAGGAACCAAACAGAAGTAACAGTCTTTGATGTGGCTGCTTGGCTCTCTCCACACCATGGGGACTGCTAACGGCATGGATGGTCTTTTGCCATTGAACCACTGTGAAAGCTGTGTTGGACATGTAGCACAGCATATATGCGGGGCCCAAGGCTTGTCTTGGTCACCAACCTTGCATCCCAAGGAAAGATGATAAGACTTCTTCACTTGAGAAGTGATCCTTTTTTTCTGGTTGGCAAATGTCACTTCCCCACAAATAGAGCAGAAATTGTCCACGCTATTAATGTACTTTCGAGGCATTCCTGCTCTGTATTGTGCCTAAGTGGATAAAATACTAACAGTTCTATGGAACAGTAGCTTAAACTGTCTCGCACAAAGTCTGAAATATTTTCAGTGCTCAACCTTTCCAACAGGGCTTTATCTCGTGCACTGCTGACATCAGTTTACCTCAGCAGCTGCCTGGCAGTAGTATTGCATTGCATCAGAAAATGATGCAATCCACTCAGATGATGTGTGTGATGTTGTTTTTGGAGTCGATGGATTTGAGAGCAGAGCTGGGTCCTTAGGTTCAATTCTGGGAAAGGTTTCACCAGAGCTCCCTTCAGTGGCATGCGACAAGTTTCTCCATGAGAGAGAGACTCAGTTATACTTAAAGAACAGGTTTATTAGGAAAAGAAGTATAGGACACTTGTACAGGCACAAGTGCGCAGAAAAAGCTGACCTGTTGAGGGGGCAGGTTTGCTAAGAGAGGCCTGCATGGTGCAGGTCACGGGCAGACAGGCAGGCCGCTGCCCTGCAGAATGTCAGAGTTGGTAAATGAAAGCACCTGCATAGGCACAGGTGGCCAGAGAAATGGCTGCCCTGAATTCTTGCACGGATAGCACTGATATAGCCTTCTTTCAATTGAGAGGGGCTCATCTTTGAGGAAGGTTCCTGTTTGCTGGCTAACTAGAATTAGAGAAGAGACTGGAGATTCTACAGTGGGCTCAATCTCCATGTCTTTGCCCCTAGGCTGCTGTCTAGCTCCTACCTATGCTTTGTAACTCAGGTGCTGGTGCCTAGTGATTGTGCTCATGGCTATGTTAATTCTTTCTACCCCCACTTCCTCATCTGGTTCTAACCTTGAGTTAGATAATGGACTTATATCTCCTTTCATGTGCATGATGGTATTATGCAATGAGATGCAATAGTACATCATTCTAGGCTGATTTAGGATGTTGTTGCAGTCCTACTGGATAAATTTACATGGTGAAACATATACAATGAATTCTATGAAATATCTTCAAAACGAGAGCTAATGAAAATTTTTCAGGGTTATATTCATGTTCAGCACACCAAGCTACTACAGATTAGGGGCTTTTTAAGTCAGTAACAATCTCACTGTTGACCCGTGTAATGACTTCTCCCTAAATCATTATGACAGTTTTCAGAACCTGCAGGTTCTGTTGTGTGTCAGGAGCAGAGAAGACAGCCATGTCCTGCTTGGAAGAAATCTCTTGATTCAGCTCTTCTCACTCATGTCAACAGAGCAGTACTTGCAGCTTCCTCCATAGAGAATCTCTCTTTGCTCACCCTTCAGGAAACATTTTCCCTACTTCCCCAGGCTCCTGTCTGCCTGGTTCCCTCCTGGAAAGCAGTCTAAATTCTTCCCATTTCTGTTTAAAGTTTTCTTCTATGTTCATTTAGAAGATTTGATTGAAATCTGATGTGACAGAAGTTTAATAAATGATGGCTATTACTTTTGTTATTCATGCATAGAGCCATTCATCAGTGATGTTTTTTCTCAGTTTCAGGCATAGCCTACGTGTTCTGCTGGGGTTTTGTTTAAAAAATAGCAGAATCTACTAAAGACCAAATTTCTCAGCTCGCTGGTATCCATAGACTTTTTTCTCTAAAGACTCCAAAATTGATTCCTGTGCCTCAACTTTAAGAAACACAGAAGGGTGGGGCCATAGTTTTCTATAAAACACTTGCTCTTTAGAATTATTTCAAAATTTAAACTTATGCTATAAACAACATAAAACTCCATTTTTAACATATTACCTTTTTTTTCACTCCCATCCCTTATACCCCTTTCACCCTCCCCCTTCCTTATTAACTTCAGAAATCTCACTTGGTTTATTAGAGTCCACTAGTTTTATAAGTATTTTGGATTTGCCAAATTGAATATGGAACTTTACTATGGGGTGCCTGCTCCTATTATTAAGATCCAGGTGCTTAAACTCTGGTTAGTGAGAGCATTCAGTTGTCTGATCTTGGCCTTAGGTAAGGGTAAGGTAGGTGTTTTAAATATATCACAGCCTCAGGTGGCAATTAGCAACCTTTTCTATGAGGAGACTCAGGTGAACCGATATGGCTCTCCTTGTTGGTTCAGACTCCGAATGTTCTAGATTGGAGCCTTGTGGTCAAGCCAATAATCATCACCCTACACCCTTAACCCTTTAGTTCTCCAGTTGTGCACCCTCTGTCCTGCATGGCAACTCTTTGGACCCCTCTCCCGTTCAGTGCTGCATCTCCCAAGTCTTTGATTTGGATGTGTGTCCCTGGGTTGGCAACAGCAGGGGAGCTCCACATATCAGCCGCCTCCCCAGCCCTTTCATGGATGGCACTGCCCAGTATCACTGTGTGGGATTGTTGACTTTGTACTGCTGTGATGTAGCTGTGAATATGTGGAGGAGGCAAGCCCAGCATTTTCACTCTGCCATCATCTTGACAGACTGCAACGTGCTGACTTTTTAAAATTGAAACCTTGTTATTCATGAAAGTATTATACATACATGCTATATATATAGCTCATGACTATCTGTATAAAGTTCTCAGAACTGTAATTTTTATGTCACTAATACTTAAGTTCTAGTCTGTGGGGCTTTTCAGTTCCAATTTTTTGTAGTTATATTAGTGGACAGAGTGACAGGCACACTGAGACCCCCCAAACTTGTACATTCTAACTGGGTTCTGCCATCTGCAGTATACAGACAAAGTACACTCTTAGTGCATAAGACCTTCAGTAGGAAAGAACTTTAATAGAACTTTAATAGAATTTAAAGAAATTTAATAGAAGAGAAAGGATATAGTTTCCCAATGAAACCTCCAATGTTATCCATTCCCTTTTGGATACATGTCCAGCTAAAGAGGGTTGCCCCAAAATGGGGCCACTGAGACCTAAAAACTTGCCACCAATCTAAGGCACCATCTGGTGGGGAACCATAGGAAAGGGGCAGGAGGAGCCAGGCAGGTCTGCAAGGAAAGGAGCAAAATGAAAGTTAAGATCAAGGCTGCCATGGTCAGCCTCCCTATGGGTCTCTCACCCACGTCTTTTCCTCGTTCTCCTTCCATGTCCCCCAAGTCCCTGGTGCAAGGCCAAGGCCAAAAGCAAGCACAGTTCCTTCTTCAGAAGCATTTCTGCCCCACATGCCTCCTCCAAATCTCTCTCAACTCCTTTTCAGCTTCCCCTCGCTGCCCAGCTAGATCCTTATGAGGTGGGGCAGGGAACATGGAACCTCCCCTTTTTAGATTACACTGTCACAGTTAAGGTTTTTTTGTTGTTGGTGGTGGTGGTATTGTAAGAGGGTGGTCCTCAGGAAAGGGGTGTTCTAGCTTCCCTGCCCCACCCAAGGGAGGGTGAAGCTGAGCAGGAGAGATAAGAAGACAGAGAGGAGGGGCCTCCCTGGTGGCGCAGCGGTTGAGCGCTGTGCTGTGGAGCTGTCGGCAGCGCGCGATGAGAGTTCGATGCCCAGCCGGGGAGAATCCCACATGGCGCGGCAGACCTCTCCTGCCTCGCCCGCTGCTCCCCTCAGCAGTGTATTTCTGATCTGCCTGTTCTGCTCCCCACTCTGTCTCTGGTGAACCCTCTCACCGCCCCATGCCTCTGGCCTGTACCCCAGCTTGTATGTATAAATAAATAAATTAAAAATAAAAAGAAGACAGAGAGGAGAGAAAGTAAAAAAGGAAGCAGTAAAAAAGGAGAGCCAGAAGAGGCACAAGTTGCAGAGAGACATGTGAGGAAGCTGCACTGGCCTGGACTGATTGAGACAGATGTGGGTGAGAGACCCGTGGGGAGGTGACTGTGGCAACGTTGATCTTGGTTTTGATTTTGCTCTTTAACTCCCAGAGTTGTCTGGCTGTTTCTGACCCTTTTCTATGGGTCCCTGCCGAAAGGTGTTTTAGACCTGTGGCAGGCTTTCGGGCCTTGCCTTGGGCCAATCCCATTTGGGTGGACTTTGGCCCATGAGGTGACGGGTAACTTTGGGTACTTAGTTTAGAAACTATATTCTTTGTCTTTTCTGTATTATCACACTAATTGTATTAAAGTTTCTTTTCCACTTAAGGTCTTATATGTTTTGTCCTGATGCGGCAGATGGTAGAACCTATTTAGAACCGGCAGGTTTGGGGGTTCTGGGGGTGCCCCTCTCCCTGCCCTGTAACAGTGTTATTGTAACAGGGTGGGCCCCAGGAAAAAGGGTGTGTTCCAGGTTCCCTGCCCTGTCCCACTCAGTGGAGCTGAGCAAGAGATAATGTAACAGGGTGGTCCCCAGAGAAAGGGTGTGTCCCAGGCTCCCTGTCCCACCCAAGGTAGGGTGGAACTGAGCAGGACATAAGAGAACACACACAGAGAACACACACAGAGGAGACAGAACACAGACAGAAGACAGGGGAGATGGAAGAAGGATGGAGAGCCAGCAGAGGCCCAAGGAGCAGAGAGACTTGTAAAGAAGCTGCACTGGCCTGGACTGATTGAAATAGATGTGGGTGAGACGCGTGGGGAGTTAACGATGGCTGTGTTGATTTTGGTTTTGATTTTGTTCTGTTTCTCTCAGAACTGTCTGGCTGTTTCTGACCCTTTTGGATGGGCCCCGGCCGAAAGGTATTTTGGTTCCTCCCAGAATTGTCTGGCTGTTTCTGACCCTTATGTGTGGGTCCCTGCCAAAAGCTGTACTAGACTTGTGGCAGGCTTTCGAGACTTGCTTTGGACCAATCCTGTTTGGGTGGACTTGTACCCACGAGGAGTTGGGTAACATTGGGTGCTTGACTTAAGATATTATAGTCTTTGTCTTCTCTGTCTTTTCTAATTGTATTAAAGTTTCTTTCCACAAAAGGTCCTGTATGTTTTGTATTGATGCGGTGGATGGCAGAAGCCATTTAGACCAGGGCAGGTCTGGGGGTTTCGGGGGTGTCCCTCTCCCTGCCCTGTAACTATAAGAAGCTGACGAAGAAGAGAGGAATAGGAGAAGGAAGGAAGCAGAATGGAGGCCAGAAGAGGCACAAGGAGCAGAGGAACATGTAAAGAAGCTGGCCTGGACTGTTTGAAACAGATGTGGGTGATAGACCCGTGGGGAGGTTGACTATGGCAACGTTGATCTAAATTTTGATTTTGTTCTTTTCTTCTTGTTACAGGTAACCCTGTGGGGTGCCTGTCTGGGTTCTCACCCATGCGCTTGAAAGAGACTTGAAAACTCAAATGCAGGCACACACAATAAAATTAATAAAAAGATTTATTTACAAAAAGAGAAAAGAAAAGATAAAGAAATAAATTGGTAAAAAAGTCCTACCAGTTTCTCTGAGCTGGACTCTTCTTGTCTACTCAGGAAAACTCTCGTCAGTCCACACCACGGACCAATAGCCGCCCCCAAGCTCACAGGTCAGGTATTTAAATCCCCAAAAAGCATTGCTTGACTCCACCCTCAGTCCTCAGCATCCTTCCTTCAGTGACGATGGCATTCTGGGATTCGTAGTCCTAGGCGTCTTGGCTCTCTCTAGCTTGAGGTGGGGGTGGGGTCCTGAGACACTCCCCTTTCCTGAGGACCCCCCTCTTGCACTCTCACAATTGTCTGGCTGTTTCTGACCCTTTTGTATGGGTCCCTGCCACAAGGTGTTTTAGATTTGTGGCAGGCTTTTGGGCCTTGCTTTTGGTCAATCCCATTTGGGTGGACTTTACCCACGAGGGGTTGGGTAACTTTGGGTGCTTGATTTAGAAACTATATTGTCTCTTTTCTGTTATACACTGATTGTATTAAAGTTTGTTTCTGCTTAAGGTGTTGTATGTTTTGTATTGATGCGGCAGATGGCAGAACCTATTTAGAGTGGGCAGGTTTGGGGGTTCTGGGGTACCCCTCTCCCTGCCCTGTAACATTATTGCTGTTATAGCTTCTTGTACTTGTGTTTTTCTATTGTGTTGTAAAAAGATTGCGTAGATTGAGATATGACCAGTCAGTTTTAAGGAATAGTTTCATGAAGCCATTATTTCAGAAGCCTTCTAGAATACTCCAGCCTGATACCTGACTCACAGGGTTGCTAGTCTTATAAATAAGAAAGGTGACTTCCTGACAAGCTGAAGAAACAAGATATATTGGGGATCTCAAGAAGAGAGGAATTCATCCAGTTCGCTAAATACTTACATTTAATTTTGATGGTGCATTCTTTGCTTTGCTTTTTAGCTTCAAGAGTCTTTTAAAAGTCAAACCCGAATTCTTTAGAGCAGTTCCAGCAAAGCAAACTTAAAAAAATCGCCCATGTCATCAATGACCACATTTGCTGCACTTACATAAATTTTCAGGCCATATTTAATGAGACTAGAATGATTTTGTAAAGAAGAGTAATCACACGTTGATTATCTTTGATCAAAGTGGGGGTGATTTCACAGACATTGTGCATTTCGGTGGGAAACTATAATCTGTCCTTGTGAGTTATCAGATTCTAGCCCTGTTCATTGTCTTTGAGCCCTTTTTCATGTCTTTGTAAACTGAATCCTGCCATCTTGTACATTTTGTCAGTAGTTAATGGTTCTAATTTTTCCTCCTACCCTCCACTTGGTGTCACTAAAAACTAAAACCTGACTGCCCAGATCCTAACTCAGACTATAGATTGTCTTATAGCTGCATTTTTCTGAAGTCCTGAAGCTGAAGCTAGAAGACTTGTGTGGTGTAAATCCTGACAGTTGATTTTTCTTTTTGTAATGTAAGTGCCTGACTTAAACTCTGATGCCCAGGCATCCACTACAAAGAGGGCTAGCTCAAACTCAATGCCTGCAGCAAGATGAGATAAGAGCCTGGATGCCTCTCCCCCAGTCTGACTCCTTTGTCTTACAGATCTGGTTGATTCAGATAACTGCTCAGTTGGGATTGACTTGTGTCTTTTTTATCTTCTTCTTTTGTCTCTCTTTCTGCACTTTAAATGGACACTTTTATGTTTATGTTTTAAATTTACCAGTAAAGAGGAAGCCCAGTAAAACCCTAAATTCTGCACCCCCCCAGTGTTAATAAAGCCATGTGTTTTCTCTCACTCTCTGCCCAGGACCTTACTGTCGCCCTAGCATGCTGTGCAGTTTCAATGTCTTGTAAGTAATAAACTTAAAATTTTTTTTTTGTTTTATTTATTTAATAATTTATTTTCTTACCTCATGGTTCTCCCCTCAGTGTCGTCCTCGTAGTTCATATTTCTTCCCCCTCCATAGCTCCCGCGATCCATCACCATAGTCCCTTGCACTCATCTCTCCCCTCATTTGAACCCTTTCCCTTCCCTCCCTTGCTGTTTGCTTCAAGTCTGTGGTCAACTTGCAACTTTTGTCATTTTCCTGACCCTTTGTTCGATTTTTCTTGTGCTCCACCTATAAATGAAACTGTTGGGGGGGAAAAGGACGTCTGCAACAAACTCCACAGGAAGGTTTATGGACCCCACCTCAGACCAAAGAGATCCAGGACACTAGGGGCTACTAATCCCTTAATTCCATCTGAGGGGTGGAGTTAAGCAGACATGTTGGCTCTATAACGAGGGTTTTGGACCTTGGGGGTCTCTTGCTTCTCGCCAGGCTACAGCGTGCCATTGGGGGTTTCCAGCTCTTCGGATCTGGTAGGACATATTTGCAGATTTATCTCTCTCTCTCTTTTTCTCTTTTGTCCCTGAGTTATTAATTTTTTTATTTCCCTTCCCTTTTTGTAAATAAACCTTTTATTAACCTTTTTGTGAGTGCCTGCAATTGTTCTTATTTTAAGTCCTTTTAAGCGCACGGGTGAGAACCCACAGTCAGGCATCCCATTGAATATCCGGCTTGCCTTGTAACAGTTTCTCCTGTCTTCTTTCTGTGTTCTGTGTCTCCTCTGTGTGTTCTCAAGCTTCTTATATCCTGCTCAGTTCCACCCTGCCTTGGGTGGGACAGGGAACCTGGGACACACCCTTTCTCCTGGGGACCACCCTGTTACAAAACCATTTGGTATTTTTCTCTTCCTTCTGCCTTATTTTGCTTAGCATGATCCCTTCCAACTTTTTTGTTTTAATATTTTCTGATAGTTATTGCTGAAGGGCATCTTGCAAGCATAATAATTCAGGGCTGGTTCAGTCATAAAATTGGCATAAAAGGGGAAATGTTTATGAGAAACCAGGTGAGTGTCTCCTCACCCCCACGGGCTGATACAAAATAGCTTGACATAAACTTCAAATTACTTATCACCACAACATTTTGGGACTCTCCTCTCAGGAAGTTCATCCAATCATCCACATCTTTCCTGTTCTGGGCACTAACCATTATCTGACGTTATGTCTCTCTACCACCTTAAGACATTTGAAACCCCAAAACTAGAAATCTCAGCTGGCTTCCTTTTAGACTCAGAAGCTTGATTTATCATCTATCCAACCATTAATGTTTTCCTTTTTTGTTTCCTTGGTCTAAATGTTACTACTTTACCCATTTTTTAAAGATGTATTTATTTATGCATGAAAGCTGGGGTGCAGGCCGGAGGCGTGGGGCAGCGAGAGGGTTCACCAGAGACAGAGTGGGGAGCAGAACAGGCAGATTGACAGAAATACACTGCTGAGGGGAGCAGCAGGTAAGGCAGGAGAGGACTGCCGCGCCATGTAGGAGTCTCCCCGGCTGGGCATTGAACTCGCATCGCTGCTGCCAACAGCTCCACAGCTCCACAGGGCAGCACTTAACTGCTGTGCCACCAGGGAGGCCCCATACCTTTGCATAACTTTTAACTACCAGCTTCTAACCCAAGTACTCTCTCCAACAACAATCAGTCCAGCAACTTGTTTGTGAAACTCTAATGTTAAAGTTTTAGACAGGGGAAGTGCAGGGCTTAATAGTCCACCATAGTGGCATGAAAAATACTTTAAACGGAAAATAATTATCAGGATCCACAAAAAAGCCGTATCTATAACATAATCAGAGCCTCACAAAATACAGCTGCCATTGACTCCTCTGCAAAGCAGTTGGCAGATTGGGAAAAGCCTGACCCATAATGGCATCCCTGTGATGAGATGCTGGGTACAGTGAGCGGGGTGGTGTCGATTTTGGAGTTGTTGGGCTCGGAGAGTGGGGTCCTTGGGTTCACACTGGGAAGTTTTACCAGAGCTCCCCTTTCACCGGCAGCAGCAAGTTTTTCAGGAGAGTTTCTCCACGACACAGAGATGTTAGTTATGTCCAAATGGGCAGGTTTATTATAAAAGGGAGAGAAAGAATAAAGGACACTTGCATAGACACTAGTGGGCAGAAAGAGCTGCCCGGAGGGGGCAGGTTTGCTAAGAGAGAGGCCTGCATGGGCACAGGCTGGCAGCGTTGAGGAGAGCTGCCTCTGCTGAGGGAGGTCAGTGAAGCGAAACCCCGGCAGGGCACAAGTCGCAGGCAGCAGGCAGGCAGGCAGGCAGGCCGCTGCGCTGCGAAGAGGGAGAGTTGGTGAAAAGAAGCACCTACATAGTCACAGGTGAGCAGAAGGACTGCTGCCCCGTGCCAGTGCAGAGATTGCACTGACATAGTCTTTTCTTTGGGAAGGGCTCATTCCTTCGTGGAGTGGTTTGTTTGTTGTTGGTTTTGGATAACTATGTAGAATTTGAAAGGGGCCAGAGATTCTACAATGGCCCCCAATCTCCATATCTTTACCTCTGGTCTGGGTCCTTTGACACACTAACAGCTTGAGACACATTGCTTGGGGCTGTGCCTTGGAGCCTTGGGATTTTAGTTCCTATAGCTGGTTTAACGAGTATGTTAATCGCTTTTACCCCCACCTCCAGCTCCTGGCATTGTGTGAGCCAGGTTTCTGGTCTTGTGGCGCCTCCTTTCCAACGTTTCGGTCGTTATCCTCCATCACTTGGTCTGAAATAAGTTTCGGCAGAGCTTTTCTTTCAGAGGCACATGAAGAGTTTGCCAAAGAGACAAAAGCATTTGGTTATATCCAAGCAGGTTAGGTTTATTACAAGAAAGCGAGGGAGAAGTCTTGTACAGACACAAGTGGTCAGAGCTGCAATCTTTTCAGGCCAGAAATTATACTGACATAGTGTTCTTTTGGGGAGGGGTTCATTCCTTGTGGAATTGTTATCTACTGCGGGTTAATTACTTCTAGGGAGTCACTAGTTTGATTTGTAAGGACAGCTAACTCTCCAGTGGCCCTTAATCTCTATCTTGCCACCTCTGGTCTGCACCTCTGGATATTCTCTGTAGTTATCGGGTTTTTTCTGTACAGTTGGCGCCTAAGAATTTTGCATTTCTATAGCTGGTTTAACAACTATGTTAATCTTTTCTACTCCTGCCTCCAGTTTCTGATCTTGTGATGGCACCTTCCCACATTATTTTGCTCTAAGCCTCCATCACATAATACTGGCAAGTGTGAATCGAACTGCCTGTTATTATAAAAAGGACCAGCAGAACCTTTCATATTTCCCTATGGAAGCCCTACCCTCTCCTTTTGCTAAATTGGCAAATATACCTTCATCTCTAGCTAGTCATCAAATTACTTATTAGGGAGTAACTACTGTTTGCACATGTAAATGAACCTTGTCTTTCCTCCAGTTAGTCTATTGTCAGTGAATTAACAGGCAGCCAGAAGGCTGCGCTGGAGCCCCCAGACCTTGCAAGCTCTGAGCAGACTGCCATCCACCACAGAAAGACCAAACATGCTTTTAGTGTGTAAGACCTTCAGTAGAAAAGAGTTTAACAGAATTAGTGTGCAATAGAGAGAAGAGAAGAAAGAATAATCATATCCAATGAAACGCCCAGAGTTACCCATCCCCTCGTGGGTAAATGCCCAGCTAAACAGGGATGACCCAAAGTGGGGCCACTGAGGCCCGAAAGCCTGCCACGAGCCTAAGGCACCTTCTGGTGGGGGCCATAGGAAAGGGGCAGAAGGGGCCAGGCAAGTCTGGAAGGAAAAGAGCCAAATCAAAATACAAGTCAAGATAAAGGCTGCCATGGTCAGGGGCCCGTGGGTCTCTCACCTACATCCCTGTCTTTTTCAGTTGTCTCCTTCCATGTGCTGCAAGTCCCTGGTATAAATCCGAGGACAAGAAGCAAGTGCAGCTTCTTCATATGTCTGCTCCATGTGCCTCCTCCAAGTCTCCTTCCTCTGTCTTGCTTCCTCCTTCCTCTTTCTGCTCAGTTCCATGTTTTCTTGGGTGGCACAGAGAACAGGGACCTCCCTGTCTATGGCTAGCTCACTGTTACATCCTATGGTAGAATTTTGTTCTTTGGTTATTTACAAGCTTTTGCCTGATGGTATCATTGAGCATCCTTTTGCAAGTGTACTTCCTGTACACCTTGCTTTCGTATTCATTATTTATAATCAAGTGGCTAAGTAAGCATTCAGAGAAGAATAACCAACAGTGAATAACTGATTTTATTTTTTAAGCATGCATTAATAGCTGAGCTATACTAGGTTCTGATCAAATGCAGTTCTGATCTCTATTAACTCAATGGTCAGAAAATGGCCTTATTCCGTGCTTAGTTTGATAATTTTTTTCTTTGAACTGTTATGGCTGAACATTACCTCATGTGATTTACTACTATTTTACCATTCAGAAGAATGAAGGCTGAAAACCATGAGCTATTGATTCAAAGGTGAGGTGTTGACTACCTGAGTATCTCAGGCAGAATGAAGATGATTTTGGCCTGATTTCAGTAGTTTTAAGATATGCAGAACTTTTGAAAATGATTGCTATTCATAAAATTTGCACTAATTGAAGTTTTTTGGGATATTTAGGTATTCATATCTTGGTACAGCTTTTGTAACAGGGTGGTCCTCAGGGAAAGGGGAGGTTCCGGGCTCCCTACCCCACCCTAGGAAGGGTGGATCTGAGCTGGGAGGAGTGGGAAGCTAGAATGGATACTGGGAAAAGGAAGGAAGAGGACAGAGAGCAGGGAGGAGACATACAAGAGGCATATGGAGCAGAGAAGACATGTGAAGAAGCTGCGCTTGCTTCTTGACCTTGGACTTTGCACCAGGGACTTGGGGGGCATGGAAGGAAACACTTGAAACAGAGGAGGTTAACAATGGCAGCGTTTATCTTGATTTTGATTTTGTTCTTTTCCTCTGTACGTCTGGCCGTTTTTGCTCATTTCCTATAGATTTCCACCAGAAGGTGCTTTAAATGTATGGCGGGCTTTCGAGCTTCTTTGGCCCTGCTTTGGGCCAACTGTGTTTGGCTGGGCATTTATCCCCAAAGGAATGGGTAACTTTGGGTGCTTAATTTAGAAACTATATTCTTTCCCTTCTCTTTATTGCACACTAATTTTATTGAAGCTCCTTCCCATTAAAGGTCTTATCCACTGGAGTATGCTTTGCCTTGATGTGGTGGATGACAGAACCTACTTAGAGCAGGCAGGTTTAGGGGTACTGGGGTGCCCCTCACCCTGCCCAGTAACACTTTCGCCTCCTTATAAAAAAGGGTATCGTCATTAATAATGTCAACACCAAATCAAAGTGTAAAAATGATAGTGGCGCTGGAAAGACAGATTTTCTTCTTGATTAACACATTTGGTATCCCTTGGCTTTCTTCCTCATTGACTCTTTAGAAATGACAAGACACAAATAAGATCCATCAGTAAACCGTTTCCATATTTCACAGGCTAATCAAAATATTTAACATAGTACACTGAATATTATGGTTTTTTTTTAGGATTTATACACTGACGTAAAAGCAAATTAAAAAAAAATATACATAGATTCTAATGGTTGATATCATTAAGAATGTTTTGCTGGAGGGCCTCCCTGTTGGCGCAGGGGTTAAGGTGCAGCGCTGTGAAGCTGTGCCCGGCCGCTGCAGCGGGAGATTCCCACTTGTATAGCAGGCCTCTCCTGCCTCGCCTGCTGCTCCCCTCAGCAGTGTATTTTAGTAGTTCTGCCTGTTCTGCTCCCCACTCTGTCTCTGGTGAATTCTCTCACCCCACCCCTCTGGCCTACACCCCAGCTTGTATGCATAAAGAAAGAAATCTTTAAAAAAAAAAAGAATGTTTTGCTGGAAATGGTATGTAATATGTATTTGCATGTAATGAGATAGACTTGAATAATACTAATTTTAAATTAGCTAATTTACTACAGCGGAATGAGTGGCAAGATACCATTTTCTATTTTCATTTAGCTTTCTTCTCTGAGAAAAATTATGAATATATGAATGCTAGAGTTAACCACACATGGGTTGGGTTCTCTTCTTTTTCTATGTGTATTGAGTCATGACATATTTTCCCATAAATTTATTCTTAACAGAACTTTGAATAAAAATCACAATATGACTTGCTTTTAAATCCAGAATAAAATGAGTGTTTATGTGATTGAATAAAATATCTCTTACAAACTGCATTTGTAACCAAATTTATGGCCTTTAACTTAACCGTTGGTTATTGACATTGCTTGGGCAACAAACTTTAAGCCTAGGGATAAATGAAAAAATTACATTGAGAAATAGTATACAAGTCCTATGGCTAATGTTAGGTATTACTTATGTATAATTCTTTGAAAATAATGCTTTTTGATCTCACAGTTCTAATGTGTCACAAGACTAATATGCTAAACTACTTTAAGCAAAGAATATATTTTTGTAGGGAACCTCACATATTTTAAGAAATTTGAATGTAGCCCCATATTAAAATTGTTTCTACATTATGTTAACATTTGAATGTGTAGAAAAATTAAAATAATTATACAGGGAATATATACATATATATATGTATATATTCCCTGTATAATTATTTTAATTTTTATACAGGGAATATATGTATATATTCCCTCCTTATGGAATATTACCTACATTCTATAATTAAAATTTATAATAGTTGCTTGTCATGCTCATCTATACTTCCAGTCCCTCTTATTTTAAAATGCATTTCAAAGTAAGTTGTAGAGAGCAGAAAAATTCACCATTAAGTTTTAATCCCTGTACTCTTCTGTAAGAGAAAATCCCCTGTACCTGTACAAGGTGGATATATGATTAATATCCAACGGGGAATCAAGAGGTTTATGCTCTAGACTAGGGTTCAATAAACCATAGCCCATGTACTAAATCTGGCCCATTACCTCTGTTACTAAATATATTTCTAATGGAATTTAGCCACATCATTTTATTTACCTGTGTTTATGGCTACTCTTACATGCAGTAGGAAAATAGTGTTAGTTGGAGCAAAGACCATATAGCACACAAAGCCTAAAATATTTACAGTTAACCCTTTTACAGAGAAAATTTGCTGATCCTCATTCTTGCTGAGCTCTGTTCCCCAGTGCCCCTATGACTTTATAGAAATAATTTTAACAAATTAATATCCTGATTTCCTTGTGAGCAAAATATAGACTTGTATTTAATCTGAGATTCTCTTACTTTTTTTTCATTTTATCGTCACTGTCTTTATTCTTTCCCTTTGCTCTTTCCGTTAATGAATCTTTGAACTTCTTTGCCCCATTTCATGTTTATGAGTACAATTACTTCTTAACCTCTAATTAATAATTCAGCATAGATACTGGCATACAAACAGATTTTCAAGTTTAATTAAAACACTCTCCTAAACTTTAGATCGGTTTGTATCTTTCACGAACTCTTTTCCAGTACTCTGTGGAAGACTCTTTTTACATCCACATGTGTAGTTTTAGCTTAGTGCTAGAATTCTGATCTATTCACAGTAAAATGCGCATAACTGTGCAAAAAAGTAAAAATTGTTAGGTAAGTATATCCACAAATAATCTCTCCCAATTAGCATCTTTTCAGTAGAATGTCTCTTAGTGTTTAAGATAAAATTTTGTAGAATAAATATATATAGCAGTATAATATTTTTAGTCTTTATATTCAAATCCCCAAGAGTCAATACATTATTTTGATAAATAAAAGGATTAATGAATCTGTTGAATTATATACATAGGATACTCTGAATTTCTATGACGAGTATTTATGTCTTTGATATATATGGTAGTAAGATGGAATCACAGTCTCATGCTCAGGGCGACCCATAGTCTATCATTTGTTATGAGAACATTTGCATAGAAGCTATCACAGTTAGATATTGTTTTTGCTAAAATGAAAAAAAATTGTAGAGAAGGAGAAAAAGGAAAGACAGAGATTAAATGGAGGAGTATAAGATACTACTTTTATGTCATTGTTCACATTATTAACCATATTATTTGATAATTTGAAAAAAGTCAGATTTTGACATCCCAATATGATAATTATATATTCATCTATGGTTAGATGTGCAGCATATTATATTTTGTCCATTTGAAATAATTGGAGACCAGTCAAATTGGCTTATATTTCCCTCTGATTATAACTAAAAACTGGACAGAAGAAGCCATTGGCTGAGGAATCTGAAATGTAAAGAAGAACTTACAGATTAAAGAAGGAAATCAAAGTCTGAGTAATAACCTAGGACGGAAATTTATATTATGCTCTCTTTTCCTTTTATCTTTTTGCCTTCACTCAACCCCTGGAATAATGCATTGTGTATTGACAGCAAAAGCCACCTATTTTTCTTTTTAGTTTTATTATTTTATCACCATATCATTGATTTTTGACATTGTTTGTGATTTAGTGGTATAGGATCTCCCTCTTCAGGTATTGTTATCACACCACACCCACCACCAAAGTACTGATAGTCCTCCACCATAGCGCTCCCTCCTCACTTTGTTTTCTCCCTCTATCCACCCCCATCCACTCCAGCCTCAGTTCTACTGACAGATTTCTGGGAAAAGGCACCTGCTTTTAGTCAGAGACAAGGAAACAGCTTTCTGCATGACAAAGAGTGTGTGTGTATATGGAGGGGGAATCTTTTTTTTCCCTTCTGGTTCTGTCTTGAGGACAGCCTCCGGTCATAAAAGTACAAGCTGTGATGGCTGCCACATGACCACTTAATATCCCAAAGAAAACCTGTCATCAAAATTGCAAGGACTATTATATACAAGGTTATATTCTTGTAATTTTGATGACCCCTGTTCTCTTTGGTAACAGGCTAAGCTTTGTTTTTGCTGTATTTTGTCAGTGGATTTTTTTTTTCTTGTTATTTATATCCTAGGGTAAATGAAGCCACCCAATACCTGTCTTTCACTTTCTGACTTATTTCACTTAGCATAGACACCTCATAGTCTATCCATTTTGTCCCAAAAGGCACTCTTTCACCTTTTAAGTGGCTATTCAGTATTCATTATGTATATATTCCACAATTTCTTTGTCCAGTTGCCCGTCAATGGATACTTAAGTTAGTTGCATGACTTGGTTGGGAACAGTGCTGCTATGAACATAAAAGTATGTAAATCTTTTCATATTAGAATTTTCATGTATTTTTGGTAAATATCTAATAGAGGTATTGCTGGATCATATGGTGTTTTCATTTTTGTTTTCTTATGAAATCTCCATACCATTTTCCATAGAGGCTAGACCAACTTTTGTTTCCGCCATCAGTGGATGAGTTTGTTGTTTCCATTCTTGTTGGTATGGGCCATTCTCACAGGGGTGCAGGGATATCTCATTGTTTTGAATTTCCATTATAATTATTGATGTTGAACAGCTTTTCATGTGTCTGTAGGCCCTCTGACTGTATTCTTTAGAAACATGTCTATTTAGCTCCTTTTCCCATTTTTTGATTGGGCTGTCTGGTTTTATAAGTACTTTGAATATTTTGAAAGATATGTGATGTGCAACTGCCTTCTCCCATTTTTGTGTGTGTGATTTTTTTCTTTTTGAGGTACAAAAGCATTTTAGTTTTAGTCCCACTTGTTTATATTTGCTTTTGTTTTCCTTGCCATGGGAGTTGCGTCCCTAAATACATCTTTGCAGATGTCCTGTTGTGTGTCCCTTGTTTTCTTTCAAGTATTTTATTGTTTTGGTTCTTGTATCCATATCTTTTATGTGGAACAATTTGCTCTCTTAAAGAATCTTTAAGTGGACCCATGACTCTTGTAATATTGAAATTTAATTACCTCCTAACTTATCCTTTTTTGTTTTTAAAGATTTATTTATTTATGCATACAGAAGCCGGGGTGTAGGCCAGAGGTGTGGGGGGTGGTGGTGGTGGTGGTGATGGTGGTGAAAGGATTCACCGCAGACAGAGCGGGGAGCAGAACAGGCAGATCTACTGAAATGCACTCCTGAGGGGAGCAGTGGGCTAGGCAGGAGAGGTCTGCTGTGCCATGTGGCATGTGGGTCAGCTCCCTGGCTGGGGATTGAACTTGGGGATAGAACTCCTGCTGCAGTGGCCATGGGCAGCTTCGTAGTGCGTAACCCCTTGCGCCACCAGGGAGGCCCTTTTCCTTTTTTCTTCTAATTTTGCATAATTCACACACACACACACACACACACACACACACACACACACACACAGCAGATAAAACACATGCCAAGTACCTTACAAAACTTTGGAGCATGGAGCTCAAACTACTGTAAAATGTGAAATTAATTCAGCTTTAATGCAAATATGGTATTTATAAATACAAAACCAATATGGATTCTGAAATTTACCTCCCCATACCATGTACTCAAGTTCTCTAAATCCCTTGTTATTGAGTGTGTGTGTGTACAGGGCTTGTAAATATGATGAGATTTTTCTTCTTGATTAGGTTACCCAATATTACAAAGATGAGGAGATTTTGCAGATGTAATCAGGCTCCTAATAAAATGTCTTTTGAGTTCGTCAAAAGCGAGGTTTTCCTGATTGAGCTTGACTTAATAAAGGAGCTCTTTAAAAGAGAATCCAGTTCTTTCAAAATGAGAGATTTTTCTGCTGATCTCGAAGAAGCAAATACCATTTCACTCCTTCACTATGGAGATGGCCACATAGCAAGATTTGAGGGCATTTCTGAGAGTTGAGAATGGTCCCCCAATGTTGACCTGCAAAAGAAATAGAGACTGTTCTCCAACCACTTGAGACTGAATTCTGCCAATAACTTGAATCACTTTGAAAATTGATTCCTTCTTAGTCATCTTTCCAGCTGAGACTGCTTTCTAAAGAACTCTTTGATTTCAGTCTTGTGAAAGACTTAATAGGGGACCTGTTTAAGATATATGTGGACACCTGACCTACATAATCTATGAGATAATATATGCATGTTGTTTCAAGCCAGTAAATTTGTGGTAATTTGTTACACAGCAATAGAAAACTAATATACAAGACAAGAAATTTTAAGGGCTATTACTTCTTGATAAAACTAATTACTTTTATAACTCTTTATTAGGGTACTATATCTCATGCATAACGAAAGTAAATAATATTCCAACAAATGCTTCCTCAGAATTTTCAAATATCTGCCAAAATTGTATGAACCATTGAGAGCATCAGTTCCGCTTTCATCCTGCTGCTTTCAGTGAATCATACTCTCAATTTAACTCCAGGTTTAAAATTTAAACAAATCATTTTGTCCTCATATATAAAGAAACTAAATATTTTTCAATTTGTGCTCGTTATTAAAATAGCTAACTGTTGGTCCTCCCTGGTGGCGCAGCGGTTGAGCGCTGCTCTGTGGAGCTGTTGGCAGCGAGTTCGACGCCCAGCCAGGGAGAATCCCACATGGTGGGGCAGACCTCGCCTGCCTCACCCGCTGCTCCCCTCAGCAGTGTATTTCTGATCTGCCTGTTCTGCTCCCCACTCTGTCTCTGGTAAACCCTCTCGCCGCCCCACACCTCTGGCTTGTACCCCAGCTTGTATGTATAAGTAAATAAATCTTTTAAAAAAAATAGCTAACTGTTGAAGAAGATAAGAATTATTTTTTAATGACAACTATTGTGGGATGAGTTCTGTGAGATGAGTTGCTAAGATGGAGTCCACCATACAGACGTTTAGTGAAGAATACTTTTAGACTCAACACTGGAAGGAAAGAAAGGAGACAGGATTGGACAGAAGAAGAAGTTAGGCCGCAATGCAGTTCCAAAGATAACTTTGATCAACCCCGTAAGTAGAATATCATTCTGCTGATACATACCTTTAGAGTTGTGGGAGTAGGGTTGACATGGTAGAATTAACACGTCTCTACTGACCTGGTATTTGATGTAGGTCATTCTGAGACTGACAATGTAGGGGTGGAGAGGAAATTTCCCTCCACTTCTTGGGATTCTTCTTGGGCTAGTTGAGGGAGCAAATTAAAATCAGATAGATTAGTAGGAGAAAATAACAAATTTAATTATATTCATTTGTGGAATATACATGGATATATATTCCAAAGTAAATGAGACAAAATGAGGATATTCTAAGCTAAAGCAAGGAATAGGCACCTGGAGCTTCAAGGAGAGTAGAAGGGGTCTCATATGATAAAAGTATAGATGCTTTGTAGTTAACTATTTGCCCTATTACAATTCTGGCTAATAACACCAATTTTCATATATTTGGGTAGTTAAGGAAGTAGTAAAAATTTCCTGGGCGTCTGCAGGGCCTCAACTAACTCTAGTTTAAAATAATTCATATGCCTGTGTGAAATGTCTTAGGAGGCTTGTTGTTGATATCTTGGGGAGTCCTATCCTATAACAGTCAAAGGTATTCTGTCCATAGCGCTTTCAGTAACTAGGGCATTAAGTGTTTCATTGAAGACTTACCTGGGTGAATGTTGCAGTGTTCTCCACAACTCTTCTTTTCAGATGTAAGCTAGTACTGGTAATTATTTCTGAATATGTTCTTCTTTCTCTGAAATATAGTTTATAAAAAAATCCTTTATAAGATATTAGGTTAAGAACTATGTCTTACAGTTTATCCTTAGCTACTGATACTGATTTCTGAAATGTGGGCAGAGATTATTCCTCAAAATAAGAAAAACTTAGTAGCCCTATTAGAGATAGTGTTTTTCTTGAGACTATGAAAATGCCTTGTCAGAAATTAGTAACTCACCATTTTTAGCATCTGCCTTTTAAAATTCCAATGTTTGATATCTAGGACTAAAAATTATAATCACAGAACTGATTATTTTAGCATACATTACAGAGGGAGGTAAAGGACAGACATTCATGCAGAGGTTGTAGTTATTGATGCCTTCTGACATGCTTGTATCTAATGTTGAAAATGATCTTTTTTCATTCTGCTGCATATCATCATACCATCTACTCAATTTTAGTCAAAATAATCAACTAAGAAAGACTTGATAAAGTGGATTAATCTTCAGTGAAATTCATCAGGCACTATCCATTAAATGCACAATAACTCTGGTGGGTAGCAGCAGAAAATTATTTAATCTATAGAATTTCATGTCAATGTTTATACTTTAGGGAACAGAATTTCAAACTTACCTGACAGTTTTTCCAACTATGATTCTTCTGTTTATTAAAATGTCTCAGAAGTGACTTTATTACTGCTGTCACCTTTGATAATATCTTAAGAAAGTTTTAACTACTGGTATTTTATGAAATTTTCTCTTTTAAATGATAGATTAGAAAAGTAAAAGTATTGATCTGAAAGCAAGCACACAGTATACCCCTATAATTATGCTCTTTCTTCTTTAAAAATTGGCTTACGATAGTAACTTTGAATCCTTGACTCCCTATAATCATTTTTATATGCATTGATTTTGTTCTCAGACATCGGTTTTTGTTTATAAAAATAGAAAACTAGCAACAACAACAACAAAAACAACCAAAACTGCCAAGCAAATAAGCAAGCCCACTCATTGATTAGAGAGGCACTGAAATACCATCTCTTTATCTTGTAGAGTTTCATTAATTTTACCCATTATTATAACTCTAACAGGGATTGTCAATATAGGGCCAACATTCCAGCCTCCTGATTCATACTGTTTATTGTTAGTGGCAGCAAATACTGTTTTGCAGAAGTTTAGACATATATGAGCCCCCAGAGCACCGTACTACCCTTTTGTCCTTTCTTCATATTTCATCTGCTCATTACCAGTATTGATTCAGTATTTCAGGGAAGAATTCACCTGTTTTTTTCAAAATAGTGCAACACATTTAATCCCAGTAAAAGTCTCATAAAACTTTTCCCCTTCTTTTTTCTCTTAGTGCTAGATACCAAATGAAATCAGTGCTCTTCCAGAATGAAATCTGATTTCTTGTTTTTTTGTGTGTTGCCTTTTTCTCCTGGTTTCTTTTTGTTTTTTTTTTTAAAGATTTATTTATTTATACATACAGCTGGGGTACAGGCTAGAGGTGTGGAGTGGTGAGAGGCTTCACCAGAGACAGAGTGGGGAGCAGAACAGGCAGATCAGAAACACACTGCTGAGGGGAGCAGCGGGCGAGGCAGGAGAGGTCTGCCGCACCATGTGGGAATCTCCCCGGCTGGGCGTCGAACTCGCATCGCTGCTGCCAACAGCTCCACAGCCCAGCACTTAACTGCTGCGCCACCAGGGAGGCCCTCTCCCGGTTTCTTAACAAGGTAGGTTGTAGCCTTTTGATGTTAATCACTTTTCTAGACAGGGATTGTAGTTACACATTCTAATTCTGACTTGTAAAGGGATGTTGCTTTGTTATCATCATTAAAGTAACCACTACAGGAAACTGTTTCATGTTTCTAAATGATACTCCTCATGCAACTTAATGTCCTTGTGTTCACTGCTCTATCCCATTAGTATCTATTTTCTTTCAGACATATAGAAAATATCTTTGGCATCTACAGTGTAGACTGTATATTTCCAACAGTTACCCCTAGCACAGATGGAACACATGTCCTAAAATGCCAGTTATTTCAGGGTTTTTTTTTTTTTTTTTTTTGGGCATAGACACTAAAAGAAAAATGAGCGGTAAATCAGGTCTCCTGCATTTTATTAGTTGTATGATTTTTTAGAAGATTCTTAACTGCTTATCTATAGTTAAGTTCCTCCTCTGTAATACAGAATCACTGTCATAAATTGAAGTTTAAATGAAAAAAAAAATCGATTGTTTTTTATAAACTGTGCCATTTTACAAGCATAACCAATTATTATCTCTCCACCATCTTACAGACTTTTAAAACTTGACTTCAAGTCCTCAGTTCTGAGGTAACAACCTTATCCTCTCTCTCATCTTTACTTTCAGAGTAAGAATGAAGTGTTAGCCTCCTTGTCTGTCATGTGAAGTCTCTCCCTCTCTGACCTTGATGCCTCAGTCCCCTAAATGCAGGATAAATACCCTTGGTCTGCCTTATTATTCTTTAAAAGTTACAACCATATCAGTTCTCCAAACTTTATTAATTTTGACCTTTTCTCCTACTAATCCACCTGATGATTTGTTCCTCTGTCCAATCTCAGAAGATCCCAGATGGAGTGCAGCAATTCTCTTGTGCCCTGATATAGCCCTTCCCCAATGTTAGTGGAGACACCATTTTTCTCTGCCTCCCCCCCTTAAATGCAGCCATCTTGGACTAGATATTGGGAACTGGGGGAAGAGCTGAGCGCCCAGGTGAAGTGCTATAATCTGGAAAGCAAGTGGGCTCTAAAGGGCTCTTGCTTCTCTAGCTTTGACTTGCTCCCGGGTACCTTGGGGGAAGGGGACTTTGGAGGGTGTTAGGGGCTTGGAAAGCAGACATGAGGAAGAGAGACATATAGAGACAGTTGAAGGAGATGTGGGTGAGAGACACGTGGGTGAGACACATGTGGGAAGGCTGTCCTTGGCAGAGACAATGGCAGCCTTTATTTTGATTTTGCTTCTTTTGTTCAAGTCTTGTCTTACCCCTTTCTTGCTGCTCCCCACCAGAAATTGCCTTAACTTGCGGCAAGTTTTGGGACCTTAGCGACCCGGCTTCGGGCCACAGCCCTATTTGGCTGGGCATTTGTCCACAAGGGGATGGGTAATTTGGGGTATTTAGGAAAACTGTTACTAGGAATATCCTATCTTCTCTAACTTTCCTCTGCATGCTAATTCTATTAAAGATCTTTCACAGGAAGAGTCTGCTTTATTTTGGTATGGCCATATATCATGCACCCCTTGATAGTTTGGGGTCCTGGAGTACTCCTCAGTTGTGTGCTAATACCAGGGTGGCACAAAGTGAGGTTGAGCTAGCTTGAAGCAACATCTGCTCTGGGGGAAAGAAGTAACTATTTTTGAGTAACATGATTGCCCAGTTGTATGTCCTGCTGCTGGAAAAGATGGTTTCTTTACCACAGCACCCAGAGAGCTCAGGTGAGTCCTCTGAGACTGAAGGGAGGGGAGAGAGCAGGAAGAAAGCAGGTGGGATTATCGAAGGGCGTTAAAGGGACATGGGCCTGACTTACCACATTCTGGACTCTAATAGGATGCCTACCCATGAGCCTCTTCAATCCAACAGATGATTTCTAAGACAAATGATGAAAGAAAGTCTTCCCCAGACAGTTGAGAAGGCAGAAACTTAATAAATGGTCCCCAAAGTTCCTATCTCTCTCTATATTTTTCAAATCCTGTTAATTCACCCTGGAGGAGTTATGTATAATCATCTCGTTCTTTCTAGGCCAGTCGTACTTGCCCCAGTCAGATGTAGCATGTCTAGATTGCTGTCGTTGGTCACATCCAGTGCATTTAAGGGTTTTTATTTTCCACTTCCATCATACACAAACTTCTTGTCAGGTACAGGGGAAATTTCCCCTACCCCATCTGGGTTCTTCTGAGGCTGGACAGATGAACAAATTAACATCAAATTGATTGGTAGGAGAAGAGGTCACAATTTAATAGCATACACATGGAAAATTTACATGGTTGTAAATTCTAAAGAACAATGGGGTGAACCAGGGATATTTATTCAGTGTTTAAGGACCTGGGAGAGGGGAGTCTTCATGTTACAGACAGGAAGGGGTAACCTCATCTTCACTCTGAGTGTAAAGATATGATTCTTAGAGAGGGCATTTTTATAGATAAACCTACATCTGGATGATACTCCTCCAAACTACGTTCTTCTAGGTCATCATAAAAAGGAGAACATTGCTTCTTGAATTAGGAAAAGGACAAAGGACTATGACACGGACAATGCTTACACGCTGGTGTTTTCAGTACTCTTTTTAAAAAAATTATTTATATATGCATACAAGAGCTGGAATGTAGGCCAGAGGTTGGGGAGAGGGTGAGAGGATTCACCAGAAACAGAGTGGGGAGCAGAACAGGCGAATCTACTGAAATACGCTGCTGAGGGGGACCAGCAGGGAGACAGAGGGGAAAAAAATTAGTAATACATGTGGAGAATTTACATGTGAGAACTTCTAACATAATGGGGCAAACCAGGGTTTTATATCCATTTCTAAGGGATGAGTGGCATTGGGGGAGAGGAGGGAGTTTCACATGATGAGGAGATGATTTCTCAGGACAAAATCTTGGCTTGAGATGTTTGCTTTGCCTTCAAATAGGTTTCTCTGACAAAAATGTTATTTCTGGAGATAGTCTTATATCTAAGTAATTTTTATTCTTTTAATAATGGTAATGTGTTACTGTTCTCCCCCAAACAGTCAGATAGACTTTCCTTAATATCCCAGATGTGGTTTATTCCAGTAAGTGTCCCCTTAGTATGGAAAAGTAAAGGTCGGTTGAGACTCTGTGAGCAGATAGCAGATTGATTGATGTTGAGAGTGAAGACCATAGGAGCTTTTTGTTCCTTTTTTTCTAGTCAAAAAAACAGTCACTGCTTTCCATTTTAAGGCCTATATGGACATCTTGAATAAAGCCTATCTGAAACTTTTTTTTAGAGACTAATCCCCCAAAGGAATTCAAATAGCCACTCTAACCTGGATCCTCTAATGTTTTTCTTTCTGTCAAGCTTCCCTTCTGCCCTCTAAAAATAGAGCCTCCTCCAGCTGACATCTCAGTCTTCCACCTGCCTCTTAATTTTATTTTTCTTTCTGATATTATCCCCCAGTTTTCACTGTTCTTTTATACCAGTCTATGACCTACCTCCAGTGCACTCATATTTATTTATTTTTGCATACAAGCTGGAGTACAGTCCAGAGTTGTGGGGCAGCAAGAGCGTTCACCAGAGACAGAGTGGGGAGCAGAACAGGCAGATCGACGGAAATACACTGCTGAGGGGAGCAGTGGGCGAGGCAGGAGAGGTCTGCCACGCCATGTGGGAATCTCTTCGGCTGAGCATCAAACTCACGTCGCCGCTGCCAACAGCTCCACAGCGCAGCACTTAACAGCTGCGCCACCAGGGAGGCCCATGATATGATGATTAGAGGCTTTGTTAATTGATGTGGGGCCTCCCTGGTGGCTCAGTGGGTTAAGTCTCAGCACTATGAAGCTGTCCCCAGCCACTGCAGCAGGGAGTTCGATCCCTCGCCAGGGAGCTTCCCACATGTGCAGCAGACCTCTCCTTTCTCCCGTGCTCCCCTCAGCAGTGTACTTCAGTAAATCTGCCTATTTTGCTCCCCACTCTGTCTCTCATGAATCCTCTCACCACCTCACAACTTTGGCCTACACCCCAGTTCTTGTATGCATAAATAAATAAATCCTTAAAAGAAAAAAGAATTGTCGATGTATCAAAAATGCTTAGTAAGCCAAAGAACATCATACCCATTCTTGGCCCTTAAAAGTATTTGTTGGGTTGCTTAAACAGCTCTTTGGTAATCAGAGAAACTACCTAGAGAAAAGGACGAACCATGGGTATTTAATTTAGTTTTCTGTATGGACATGTAAGAGAAAGATGAATAAGCCCTTACATCCTTGACTAAAACAGAAATAAGGCGGGAACTGAGACAAAGATGGAAACAAGTGAAATTTTAGACTTACCCCAGGGGACTAGAAGGTATGTCCTCTAGGGACACTCTTTCAGTATTTGACATCATTTCATTTAAATGGACTTTTTGTACTGGATTTATACAAGGGTCCAGAGAGAATAGAGTGTGAAAATAAATTGAAGACAAAGAATCAGTTATAAACCATGCAAAGCCCCACAACAAAGTAGAAAATCTCGTGGAGGTAAAGCATTGACATGGAAAAGCACAGCAATATTCTGAACACTGAAATAATCGTTCACAGAGGCAAAGAGTTCTGAGAATCATGCAAAGCTGTGCATGATTCTCAAAGTTTTTGTTGTTATTTTGCACAACCTGTATGCATTCGTTTACTCATAATTTATTTTTAATAATCATTATGTGCCCAGCATGACATAGGGTGTGAGGTGTTGGTGTACAGAGGCAATTGAAAATAAGTCCAAGCATTGCAAGTAGAAAAGGATTATCTCTGGTAATGTAAAAGTGTGGTCTCTGTACTCAGGTTTGTGATGTCAGCCAGTGGAATCCCAAACACGACTTTACAGTTTTCCATATACCTTAAAATGTTGACCTCCAGAATCTTGATTTGGGGAAAATGTTTTTCTTTCTATATCTGTCATTTTCATTAAAGGCCTTGGTGACACTTTGAACTTGTCTTTTAAGTGACATTCCTTGCCCCGAAGGCACATGCCAAGAAAGCAATACATTCTGCTTGTTTTTTATTTTTTTTTTTAGCATTGGTGGCCTGCAATTTGATCTGATGCTAATGAACCCTTCTATTGCATACACCAGGGAGTGATATAGACCTGAGATGATCAATCAGTTTTCAGTCATGTTGCATTGAGGAGTGTATAAGAAGCTAGAGTAGGTTAATTAGTTGTGATATATAGCTTGTAAAAGGGATATTTTTTTACATCTGTACAAGGGATTTTTAAAGTATTCATCAAAAGATGAATTAGCAGTCACACACTATTGCTACATATTCAATAAACAACATTTTTTGAGTCTGTACTTTTTTTAAAAGGTGACATGGAGTTTCATTATTGAATGCCAAAACAGTCCATTGATGTGGGGAGATTTGTCTAACTTTATTTATTTATTTATTTATTTATTTATTTATTTATTTATTTATTTATTTTATAGCATTCTTTTTACATCTATTTTTTTTAAAGATTTATTTATTTATACATACAAGCTGGGGTACAGACCAGAGGTGTGGGGTGGCGAGAGGCTTCACCAGAGACAGAGTGGGGAGCAGAACAGGCAGATCAGAAATACACTGCTGAGGGGAGCAGCGGGCAAGGCAGGAGAGGTCTGCCACACCATGTGGGAATCTCCCTGGCTGGGCATCGAACTCGCTGCCAACAGCTCCACAGCGCAGCGCTCAACCGCTGCGCCACCAGGGAGGCCCAAGATTTGTCTAACTTTAATCAATATAAATGTCATCTGACAATAAGGAGTGAATCAATACCATAATTTCCAAAAGGTGGGAACTTCTGTTTGGTTTGAAGGATGACTGAATTTCTCTCTCCACTAGGAGACATTTGAGTACAAACTATCCCACTTAATATTTACTTTCAGATGTTCTCCCAAATTTGTATCTATTTTCACAACCACGTAGCAAATAACTCATTATTTTTTTGTTTTAGAGTATTTGGGATTTATATTTTTCCTAATTTATAAATTTAATATTTATCTGTCTGAAAAGGTCCCCAATGTAGCCAGATTAAAAAAAAAAAAATCTCAATCCTCAGGACTAATGAACATGTCACAAAGCATCAAAGGTGGGAAGAAGACATAAGATACAAGGTCACAGTGTCACATGCTCTTTCTCCTCATGTGTATCATTTGTGAATTATTTTAATATGCAGTGGAAAATAGTTGAGATTACATCAGCAGTTTAAAATTCTCTTTTGGCATTTTTTCCTTCAATTTCTTATAGAAACATTATTCAGAATATCTGCCTTTTTACACCTTTGGTCCTAGTTCCTATGATAACCTATGGAGCAACATAAAATCAATCAAAACGTGAAGATTCTTTGGGCAAGACCAATCTTTATCTTACCTTATTTTACTCTTAAGGATCCAAACGTGTTGGAAAAAGATTCAGGGAGAAGCAGCTGTGCCATTGTATACTTCCACTATTTCTTCATCTAGTACTTGTGAATATCAGTGGCTCATAAAGGTAAAGGGTATCAAATCAATTTGGAGACTGGAACAGTTACATGGGAGTAGAGGAGTAACCAGAAAAAGGTCTAATAATGTTCACAGATGTCTTCCTTGTCTCACAGAACAAGGAACAACAACATGTGCGATATTTGTAGTTTCATATTGAAAAAAAAGTATGAAAAAGTCATAAAAGGCATTACTTGAAGATCACAGTTTGCTTCGTAGTATGTGAATTTCCTGCAGAATGGAAAATAAGAATATTCTGGGAATATGAAAGTTCCACATGAAGCTCACACTATCCTTAAAAAAATGCATATGCTGATTTGGAATTTGGTTATAGTTTCTGTGAATCCTGGTTAAATATCTATTAATTTACTCATGTATTTATGCCCTTCATTAATAAATGGAGTTAAGTACTGCCCCAAACTGATTTCAGTACACAACTCTGAGATATGAAAAATAAACCCTGATCACATCTTTCCCTGACTTGTGGGGAAAATATATGTAAGCAGATAACTTCCAGACCAGATGGAAAATACCGTGATTGAGTCCATAGTGTGGAAACGGAAGTGGGACCTAATTGGGGAGTGAGAAAAGAAGATGTCATCATTGCAGACAATTAATGGAGTGAGTTGGAGTGTTCCGTGTGTAGAACAGAATGTGATTTCTTAGACAGGCATGCCTGGGAACCAATAAGCAATGACAGGCACTCAGGATAATGGATTGGCGGGAATAGGGGAACTTAAAGCAATCCATATTCTTAGCTCAGGGGCTATCTGGCATAAAAGGGTAAGAAGATGGATTCAAATTTGTATGTACTACTTTAGGTAAATATTGGAGATTTATATCGAAATGGCCCATTAGCAGTGAATATATTCATATAGATCTTAGAACATGGGTTTGATTCTGATATAAATTTTGTACCTTATTGGCAAATTATTGAGTCAAAAGCAAAGCTATGTATGACAAAGCTTTTAAAATCAGTGGTTCTCAATTTTTAGCATGAATTAGAATTATCTGTTGATTACTAAAAATGCAGACTGATAAGAATCACTCTCCATTCTGATTTATTATATTTGGGGCTGGATGCAAGAATCTACATTTTAACAAGTGCTCTAAGTGTTCTGTGATTCACACTTTAAATATTGAATAAGAGAAGCAAACCACAGCAAGGCAGAGAACCTTGTTCAACAATGTTCAGCATGTTCCTCAAGGAAAGAAGCGAAGTGGTTAATGGGGGAGGATGGGGAAAGTGTAGAGACTTATCTATCCCTCTTAACACCTTATTGTAGTAAATTTCAGGTGGCATTTATTTAGGGTCTTTCTTCTAACCAAAGTCAGTATTTTAATGTTCGTATCGGCAACTTCAATTAGTCTTTATTTCTAAAAATATCTTTTTGTCCTACTCTTGAATTACATTTTGCTGGGTATAGAATTCTGACTTCATAATTGTTTTTCAACACTGAAGCTGTTAACCCCTTTTTGTTCTTTGTAATAATGAGAAATACACTATCAAATTGCTATTAACATTTAGATAAACTTTTCTCAGCTTTGAAAATTATTTTCCTGTATCCTTATTTCCTGAAATTTATCTATTAGTATTTAGCTATGAGTCTATTGTCTTGTAATTATTATTATTCTGCTTGGTACACAAAGTATACTAGTAATTTGAATATTTATGTCTCCCCAATGTTAGAAAATTCTCTGCTAATATCTCACCAAATATTGTTTTCTGTCATTTCCTGTTTCTCTATATGCTGTAGCATATTTTCCAAGCATTAGTGAAATTGAAGTGGGAAGGATCTCAATAGAATCTGGGGCATCTTAACTGCTCTTGAATTTATTTGTTTTTTCTTTTTTATCCCCTGGCTGTGTAGTAAGTAGGTGAATGTTTCAGTGCTATCTTCCAAGTCAGTAATAATTTCTTTGATGGTTTTCTGTTGAGAGTTTATCCTGTCTACTAATTTTATTTTAATTATATTTTTGCTAAATATAATTCAATGTGAATTATTTTTCAAAGACACCTTATTTTATGTATATAACTTTGTTTAATAGTTCTTGTTTGATTTATGAATGTTATATCCTCACTATTCTTGAGTGTCCCAACCATGCTTATTTTATAATATTTGTATAACCCATAAACACTAGATCATTGGTAAACAATGTTTTGTTTTTTGACTCTGCCTTGGAAGTAGAGTTTTTCATGCATTTTGGAATTATGGATCGATGACTTAACTAAGGAGAACATATTTTCTGCTTTGCATTGTTCGCTGTCTTTCTCTAGGATCTATACTCACTTAGGAAGAAGTTATGAGGCCACTTCCATGAATACGGTGGGTCATGGGTTGAGAAGTAACTCTCATAATGAAGGTTTGCGCCTCTTCCCTGGTTGGGATGTGAGGGCTATACAGAACTGGTTAATGAGCCTCAGGGAGCCCTGACCCTAGAGAATGCCTGTATGTGCCTCAGGCTTACATTGCCTGGCACCTCCATCTAAGCCATAGCCCTAGGCAGCAGTGGTAAGTTTCTTTTCACCCTAACTTTATGATTCATAGTCCCTAGATTAAGCGGTGAGGTCAGCTCTGTTTTTCCATTTCACATGGGCGGTGTCCAGTCCTTTTCCAAAGGAGCTGAATTTATATCTCCTACTGTCTGCTTTGGAATATGGAACTCCAGCCCCATTTACAATTCCTGCTTTCTGTTTTGTTTCTGGTCTAATGTGTAAATGTTTATCTTGTTTAAGTTTCTCTGATTTTTTATTTTTATAATCTATCACTCACATGTTTGTAGAACAGACGGGTGTACACCAAAGAGCGAATATGGTGTGCTATTTTTACTGGTGTCTTTTTAGTGACACATTCATTTGAGTTATGGCAAATTAATTAATACAAGAAAGCCAACCACTTTCTGTGGCATTTCCAGAGATTTGCATATATAGATTTTAATCAGTTACTAAATTTATTTTTGCTCTGTTTTAGGAATCTTTAAAATTTATAAAAAGTTAATTAAAACTTTCCAATTCAATTAACTAGGTAAGGATGTTGGAACTGGTTCCTCTTTGTCAACAATCACCGAGAAGGAACTTGTTCTTTACATTTTAGGCTTAGCCTAATAGTTTGCTCTGCCTTTTTCTGCCAAAGTAAACAAATTCTTCCTGAATATCAAATTATTAAGTTTTTATATCTTTGTCTACAAATTAACATGTTCTTTAGTGAAACTCTGTTTTGAAGGTTAAACATATTGTGTTTTAAGAGCTTTTTTTAAACAGAGGACCTTATTTTAAAATTAGCTATGAGGAGACATTTCTTTTCTACTATTAGAAACAATTAATCTAAAGTTGCATCCTTGGGCCTCCCTAGTATCCTATGGATTATGTCTCGGCATTGTCACCGCTACTGCCTGTGTTCGATCTCTGGCCAGGAAGCTAACCCACATGGCGCAGCAGTCCTCTCCTGTCTCGCCCACTGCTCTCCTTAGCAGTGTTTTTCAGTCAGTCTGCCTGTTCTGCTTCCCATTCTGTCTTTCATGAATCCTCTCACCCCCCACACCTCTGGCCTAAACCCCAGTTCTTCTACACACCAAAAACCCATAAAAAAACCAAACAAATAAAAAACCATTAAAAATACGGTATATTCTTATGCTTAGAGAGGTTACAGTTAATCAATGAACTAAGACTCTATCAATTGAATTAATTCATCTCTCTGGACCTCAGCTGAGATGGTCCCCTGATATACCCAGGTCAATAATCACAGGTGGGAAATCTCATATCTACAGGTATCTAGCAGGACTCTGGTTTGCTCTCCTTGTGCTCCTACCTGCTAAGATTCCAGAGAGGTGAGTCTTATTCAGTTCGTCTATTACTGATCTTGCCCCATGATCTGGTGAGAATGGTGACACTTCTCTAGTGATTCTGTTTTATTTCTCTGCATAGATCAGATCTTCCACCAGAGTTCAAGTCATATTATCATGCTGCACCTGACTTACCTAGGTCCATGATAGATTTGAAATTTTCTCATGATTCCTGATTATCTCTCTCTCTCTTTTTACGGTCAGCTACTAGTGTCTCTTCCTTTTCATCATGGGAGCTCTGAAGATAGACCATTTGGAAATTTGTCTTCTATTTCCCCGCCTTACGTAGTATTACAGGAACAAAACAGAAATGAGGGCAGGTGTTTTTATTTGGTAGTTGATTACATGAGGTGCCACTGGGGCAATGAGGCATGGGACAGGAAGAGGAGGATACAAAAAATATGTATGTTATAAGAAGGTCAATGCTATGCACAACCGAGGTTTACTTTTGCTGGGAATTTCCAGAAGCCAAGGTAGTCTATGCCTCAGTTATCCCCCTCCGCTTGCAGGGGCAGCTTTAGTCTGGTATTTATCCTCCAGATCTCATTTTTCATTTTTCATGGGAGCATTGGTTTTCTAAAGATGTTAACTCATACATGTGTGAAAGAAAGCTCTTAGGCAGAAATTTGCAGTGGACTGTCAGGTACTGGACAGTGAGTGTTGAGGGAATATGGGGGAGTTACTAACAGAAGCTGATGGATCATTCTCAACCCCTAATACTCATATAGAAATATTTGCCATCTATGTAATAGACAGATGAGGCCATCTTCTCTCCATGCATAAGCTATTGAGGTGGTGGTATTTTTCAGACACCAAGAAAGAGTTCATCTAAAGCTGTCTACTTCATTCCTGCCAGTAATTCTTCCCTTACAAATTTGTGTTCTATGTCATATCTTTCAAATGTCACTGGACTCTAGCTCAAGTCTTCAATAACTATATTCATCCTCCTCATGACGCCCACAATCAGTCAGATAAAGGGCAAGAAAATAACTTTAGAAAAAACATCAGATTTTTTTTTTTCCTCTAGGAATTTGGCTTTGATGGGAGAATCTACTTTGGTATCAGCTATTTAGATAGGTAAGTTTGGGAGCTGTGAGATGGCGCCCTATGCATCAGTGTTGATGAAAAAGACACATTGATCCAACTTCAGGTAGAGGAATGAGGCAAAGATACGGCGAGAGACAAGCTGGAGATGCTGTAATGTGTCTTGCTTACTAGCGCCATTCCAGTAGCTCGTGCCGATCTCTGGCATGATCTGTCTGTTTTGCTCATCTTTGGGTTTCATGTATTACCCCTGGATCCATTGTCAGATTTTTCCTTCATACTTAAAATTCAGGCACTAATCCTTTACTCTGAATGAGTTTACCAGACAAATCTACTTCTTGGACTATTTAAAAATGAAGCACAAGAATATTGGTATATGGGTACGGTAAATAGATGTTCATGGGCTCCATAGTCTACCAGACTAAGGTCAGACCAAATCAGGGTGAGATGATTAAGTATATGACAAGACACAGAGAGGACGAATACCCATGTGGTGCCCTTTTTATACATCTGAGAGAGGTGCTTTTTCCTAGAGATTTATAGCATTTTCAGTCAGGAGAATCTCAGTATTACTTTCAATATTTCTGTCCACAATTTCTGTTATAATTGCAAGCATATTGTGAATATCATTCTTAAAAATAAAGTTTAAAAGATATTTTAAGGCAATTGTAGATTCATATGCAGTGGTAAAAATGAAAAAGAGATTCCATTTATCCTTTTCCTAGTTTCCTCAATGATAACATCTTACAAAATTATGGTACAATAATATTACTAGGCAATTGACATTGATGCAGTCAAGATACAGAATAATTCCATCACCACAGGATCTCATGTGCACTGATGTCCAAGCTTAATTTCTTCCCATTTTTACTCTCATTGAACTCTGACAAGCGCTTATCTATTCTCCATTTCTGCAATTATATCTTTTTTGAAAATGTTATATAAATGGAATCATATAGTATGCGACCTTAGGGGATTGACTTTTCTCACTCAAAACAATTCCCCTGAAGATTCACTCAGGCTACTGTGTGTGTTAGCTGAGTAGTATTGCTGAGTAGTAGTCTATGGTATGGGTCTACTAAGTTTGTCTAACTATTTTCCTGTTGAAAGACATCTGGATTGTTTCCAATGTTGACTGTTACAAATAGATCTACTGTGAATACTCATGTACAGGTTTTTGTAGGAACAAAAATTTTTGTATCTCTAGCATGATTGTCTGATGGTGCAAATATTGGGTTATATGGTAGTTGTATGTTTAGTTTTATAAGAAACTGTCAAATTCTTTCCAGAGAGGCTGTGATGTTTTACTTTGCTAGCAGCACTGTATGTGTGGCCTGGTTTCTCCATATCCTCACCACAGTTTTTAATTACAACGATTCTGATAGGCATATATCCCAGATCTTGTATGCATAAATAAATAAATCTTTAAAAAAATAATAAAGTAGCATAGAAATATAGGGATAAAAAGCTGCAATTCAGTAGTTCTCAAAATGTGGCCACTGAGACCTATAGCATCAGTAGTAATCTGATCTGGTATGGGATGGAAATTCTTAAGTCCTAACCCAGAGCAACCAAATCAAAAACTCTGAGGGTGGGACCCAGCAGTCTGCTTATTTTTGTGCCCTCCAGGTGATTTTGATGTACCAAGATTTGAGAACCACTGATGAAATTGTGTGAAGTATTATTCATCTGACAGTTAAAAGATAAGAATTTTAGTTCAGTTTAGACAAGCCACTAATCTTCTCTGAGCTTGAATTTCCTCATCGCCAAATGAAGCAGATCATACAACATTTTGGACCATTTCTATTAATAGTATGGCCTTCTAGGATGACAAATACACACACCTTAGATAAATACACACACCTTCTCTGAGAAGCTGCTCTCCAGACCTTGGAAATGTATATGGCTTGGTTGACTATCAAATCCAGTAACAATTAAACTAATTGTGTTTTTGATAAATAGGATCTTTGTGTATAGCTGAGAGCTCATTTAATATCCAAACACAGTTGTAAAATGTAAATGTAGTTTCATAAGTAGAAAGTAATTCAATTTCCTCATTACAAAAGACATTGGTGTTTGTAATATACTATCAAGTCTAGATGACCTGGATAGATTTACTTGTGATTTTTATAATTATGCATTATATTTGGTAGAGTGAAGATTTATGCTTTCTATAACCAAAGTACATGGAAGAAATTTACACTTAAACTCTTAGTTATAACTATTTATTGATAAAATCATGATATGAATTTCAAGTGTTTTGAAGGAGCTTTAAACAACCAAGTTTTTTTTTTTTTTAAGTTAATAATTCACAATGTGAAACTCTATCAGTTATACTTAGGGAGTACATGAACTGAGGGACAAAAGTTGGCAACACTTTCTCTGAAACCCCACCATTGCTTTCCAGAACCTTTTCTGGAGCTTCCATATGGAAATATTACCTAAGTAATGAGGAACATAAGGCATGTTGTACCTGGAAAGGTGTAAGCGGAGCATAAAGAGAAGCCAGGGCTTTGTTTCTTCATAGATGTGATGGAGTTACAGGGGGGCTGGAGAGATCCCTTTGCTGTCTTGCCCAGTAACACGCCCCTCCCCATACTGATAGCACTTCTTGAGCCTGGAAATCATCAGGTGCCTCGCAGAATTGAAGGTTACCTCTTTTGTGCATTATGAAGGAGTAATTTAATGGGAAATGAGGAAGGGTGTCCTACTGCTGAGCTCTCAGGCTTCAGAGAATGCAATATCTAGGGACCAGAGAAAGAGTCAGTCCTCAGTAACAATTCACAGGAAGCCACTTCCACCCTGTAGTGGTCATTATTTGAAGGTTTAAATTGCAGTGTGCTCGGTGAACAAGGCTGCAGTGAGTTGCCTGGGTTTTATCACCTTTACGTATCCCAGAAAGAATATTACAAAAGCCTCCAACCCAGAACTGCCTGCAAGCACAGAGAAAAAAGGTGGCAATTTTTGCCCTTGCTAAAGGCCAAGAAACCTTTTTGGCATTCACCACTCTCCTTTAGGCAAACACAAGTGGGGCGATGGTAAAGCTATACACTTCTTCCATAGTTCCACTGGGGTTATCGCAGGCTGACCATCCACCTCGCCATTCCCCCTGTACCACAGAAGCAGGGAGCAGCTCTTTGATTCCCCTACCCAGTGGGGTTGGCAGGATAGGGGAGAGCTAGTCATTTATCCCCTGCCCAGCATGTGCAGAAATGCACAGATTCCTCTAGAGGAACAATACCGGTGAAACTGAATGGAAATCTGATCTTCTCACCACCCTCCTGCCCTCCCCTCCCAGGTCGTGTTCACATTCTCCCTCCACCCGGGAGAGTGTCAGTGAGAACCAGCAGTTAGCAGACTTAGTCATATCATTCTGGAAGAATAAAAGACTTAATGAGGTGGTACAAAGCTACAAACTGAACATGAAACTACCATATTACCCTGCAATTGTACTTTTGGTTATTCATCCCAAAGAAACGAAAACTTATTTTCACACAAAAATCTGTACACTGAAGTTCAGACCAGCTTTGTTTGTAAGAACTGAGGATGGAAACAATCCAGATGTCCTTCAACTAGTGAATGGTTAAACAAAGTGTGGTGTTTTCATACTATGGAACACTTAGTCCCAATAAGAACAGATGATTTCTTGATGTAGGCAAAAACGTGGATAAATTCTCCAGAGAATTTTGAGGAATGAAAGCACCAATTTCAAAAGGTTACGTATTATTTATATGACATTTCTGAAATTACGAAAGATAATTCATATAAAAATGATAGATTGATGATTGCCAGGGATGCTGGGAAAGGGGGGTAAAGTACGTGGGAGTACTGGAACTATTCCGTGTTTTTACTGTGACGGTGAGTGTATAGGCCTACGTACGTGATAGAATTGCAGAGAACTAACCACACACTTGAATGAGGACAAGTGAACTGGTGGAGGGAGGGTGGAGAGGGGATACGCAGAAATACTTCAACAAAATAATATAATCCTGTCCCTTGCTACTGACTGGTAAACTTGGGACCAGCATAAACAACATCGACTGGGAGGTAGTAAGAAATGCAAACTCTTTTTTTTTTTTAAAGATTTATTTATTTATGCATACAAGCTAGGGTGTAGGCCATAGGTGTGGGCGGGTGAGAGGATTCACCAGAGACAGAGTGGGGAGCAGAACAGGCAGATCGACTGAAGTACACTGCTGAGGGGAGCAGCAGGTGAGGCAGTAGAGGTCTGCTGCCATGTGGGAATCTCTGGCCGGGTATTGAACTTGTGCTACAGTGGCTCTGGATAACTTCATAGTGCTATGCTTAACCCGTTGCGCCACCAGGGAGGCCCAGAAATGCAAACTCTTTGACAAAGTCCCATAACTACTGAATCAGAATCTGCCAAATTCTTGGGTAATTTGTGTATGCATTCACGTTTTTTAGAAGCCCTGGTCTGTTCTTTGTCACAAGAGTTAAAAGTTCAGCTCCAAGTCTCTAAGTGCTCTGTGTGTACAGTTATTATGCCTGTCTTCTGCATTATTGGCTTGCCTTATACAGTGCCTGGCACAGAGTAGTTTTTGAATGAATGAATGGTTGAATCTATCCTTTCTCTACTTCCATGCTCCTCCTCACATTTTCCCAGGTCTAAAGAGGATCATGTTCTTTTCTTTTTTTTAAAGATTTATTTATTTATGCATACAAGCTGGGGTACAGACCAGAGGCGTGGAGCGGTGGCGAGAGGGTTCACCAGAGACAGAGTGGGGAGCAGAACAGGCAGATTGACAGAAATACACTGCTGAGGGGAGCAGCAGGAAAGGCAGGAGAGGTCTGCTGTGCCATGTGGGAATCTCCCTGGCTGAGCATTGAACTCGCGTCACCGCTGCCGACAGTTGCACAGCACAGTGCTTAACCACTGTGCCACCAGGGACGCCTGGACCCCTGTTCTTAATGACAGGAAAAGGTGTCCCTGAAAGAAAGAGTCACATTCATATTTGTTCATGAACCTTTTTAATTCAGCCTCTCTAATGCTGACTCCAATGAAGGTATGGGGGCCACAGAAAAATATATGTTTTTGAAGAAGATAGTCATCTAGTAGGGAAGTCAGGTATAGAAATAAAAATTAACATTTTTTGTAGTTGACTTTATCATCAACACCTCTAGCAAGAACTCCCAGACACCTCTTCCTTCCAGACCTCTGCTATGTACGTGTATCTGGATATGGAAGAAGGCATCCTTCCAGCGAAGGACAAGCCCTCGCTGTTGACTCGTTGTTTGGCCTAAGTAAGTTTTTTAACCTTGTGACATTCATTGTTTTTGTCTGAAAAGCTAGTATGAAATCATCTCCATGGGATGATTGAAATTATGTATTTGGAAAGACTGTGTCATCTGAAAGGTAAAAGATATCCAAAGCTCAAATGACTCGTTATAAGAATATTCTGGAACTAAGTTCACCATACTGACAGGTAGAAATAGCATTGCAGTTTCTATGAAACTAACATCACATGACAGAATTCTTTTCATTCTATTTTACTGTTTCTTCACAGAACGGTCATGCGTACTACTTTAAGGTTTATAATTTGTAAATATTTCTAAAAATGTATGTGCTTTATTAGTTAACTTCATATTCTTAATAGATTTTTTAAGATTTATTTATTTATGCTTACAAGAACTGGGGTGTAGGCCAGAGGTGCGGGTTGGTGAGAGGATTCACCTGAGATAGAGTGGGGAGCAGAACAGGCAGATTGACTGAAATACACTGCTGAGGGGAGCAGTGGGCGAGGCAGGAGAGGTCTGCTGCGCCATGTGGGAAGCTCCCTGGCGGGGGATCAAACTCGCACTGCAGTGGCTGCGGATAGCTTCATAGGCTGAGACTTAACCCGTTGCACCACCAGGGAGGCCCCATCTTGTTAATAGTTAATAATCATCTTCTCTACATGAGCTTCCAGTTACTTCTCTCCTCCAGAACTCTATTCTGTATTTCCAGACTAAGACACTGAGGTGTGTCATATGTAAGTAATACCTTAAACAATTAACTTTGCAATGGGATCTTGGAAACATTTGGGATGCAAGCATCTATGGGCGTGAATAGCTTTTAATGGTCTGGTGCTGGTCACACAGAGTTTAAGTGGCTTCCTCCCAGATATGCCTATTGCTGATTGAGCTGATAGCAAGTTAAATTGTTTCTGGTATTACAACTCAACCTGCAAGTTTACAAATGCCCTTGGATTTGTTTGATGTTACTTGGGGACTACTTCTCTCTGATGGCTTCAACAATTGGACAAAACTATTCAAATAGGGTTCAGTTCAGAAAGGACTCAAATTAGTGATAATCACTAGAGATTACTGGATGAAAAATTGTAACCACATTCATGAAGAGAGACTTGCATATTGATCATAAATTAGGAAAAACTTCACTGTTTGCCTTATATGTTTCAAGGTAAGCCTGGGATAAAATTATAGACACAATTGGAACAAATTAAAAGTTTCCCTGATATGAAAGCGGTTCTATGTAAGTTAGTAATTGTTAATGAAAACATCACTTGCTATTTTATGTGCCCCCCACTTAGGACTTACCCCAGTTTTGTTCTTCGATGCAACTTCAAGATAATATGAAAACAGCTAGGGGTTTGAGGGACCTGAGAAATAATTTAGACCTGAGCCTTCATTTTACATAAACGCCGAGAGGTCAGATAAGATGTAACTTTTTCAAAGATGTAAGTCTAGTTAATAGTGAGACCCGACCTTGTACGTTGTCTTCTGACTTCCACCCAGGTCAGTCTATTTCTTCTCCACATTTACAAACCTTCAGCTCCCTCTTTTGTGTATACAATTGCTCTTTGTCCAAGTAGTGTTTGCTTCTTCTCAACAGAATACAAAGGTGGTTGGAGTATTGCTCTGATAAATAATAAAAATAATAATTGATATTAAACGTGAGCATCATCCTGAGATAATATATAATGGGCCATGGAATAACATGGTGTGTAGACAAACATATTAATCTCTAAAGTAATGATAAGAGGGAAATGATTGTGACCTTTAGGTGTTTTTGTGTCTGAACTTGCTCCATGCATATGTGTCTACTTTATGATTTAAATTTCTGATTTAGGTAAGAATTGCTATCTTTATTTAGCACTACTGCCTGGACCCCACTCTGGTTGCCTGGTACTTTCCTGATAGCTCATAGTGTCAGTATGCTTTGTGGCTCTGTACCATTAATTCAAATATGAGATGCTTAAAGTCCCAACAAGGAATGATAAATTTTATTTCCCTTTGCTTATAGTGTCTGCAGTGCCTGTGGGGTGCAGGGAGAGGTTGAGGAGCTGTGGTAGATATTATATAAAAGCTGCAAACCGGTTGCTCCCTCAGGATTAGCACTTTGTGTAAGTCATGGGGTGCCAGCATCTGGTCTCTGCTTTGCAGGCATAGAAATGAATGCAGTTAATACACCCAAAGACTAGTCGCTTTGCAGTGGATTCACACTCAATAACGTGAGACTATTATGTGGGAAAGAGACCAATTTGTTAATATTAATAGGAAATAATTTCCCCAGAGACCATGTTATCTAATAAAGTAAAAGAGGAGTATGCTCAGCTCCAATCCATAGATTCCTTTTCATTGTCCAGAAATCTTGGAAAACTAATTTGACATGTATTTGTTTTGAGAACATAAACTTAGAACAATCTAAATAAAATAATTTAGGGGCATATATACCTAATATCTAAAAGGGCCCAAAAAATCTGTTTGTCCTAGTGCAGCCTCACTCATTCAATACAAGGTGATTGAGCATCAGTGATATGCCAAGTGTTGTCAGAAGCAAGATAGCTACCTAGTTGCAGTTAACATTCTTTAGTAGTGGGAGTTATGGGTGGACATAAAACCAACACTAAATATACTATGTAAGCATATGTAAGTATAGAAAATAATGAAAATTTGAGGGAGTTAAAGAGAATAGATTGCTAGTAAGGGGCATTGAGAAGTCAGGGTTAACCTCATTGAGAAAGCAATGTTTAAGAAAAGCTTTGAAAAAGAAATTCTGGGCCTAGAAATGCAGGCAGAGGAGACAACATTAGGTCTAGACCCTAACGCAGCAGTGTATCTGGTGAGCTAAGAGGATATCCAGGAAACCATGGTGAGCCATAGAAAAAAAGGTGGTTAGATAGGTGATGACTGTTCAGATGTTAGAAGGTGATGATCATTCAGAGAACTTTGATTTTGACTCTGGATGGGAAAGAGCATCATTGGAGTGTGGTTAGAACAGAAGTAACATCATCTGACTCTCAGAAGATCATTCTATTAGCTGTATTGAAGATGACTAGGGCGCAAACAAGAAAGCAGACATACGAGTTTCTCTGTCCTTCAGCCAGTGCTGGATGTATACTGACAAAGACAACTTTCCTGACCATCCTTTTGCTTTGCTGAACCTCCTTTGCTTTATCAGACATGCTGATTTTACTAATTAATCCATATTCATGGAGACATACTCTCTCCATATTTTTATATTTATTTAAGTAGTCCCACTTAATATCTAGTATTAAATCTGGAGAAATGTTTTCAATGTATAGTATCTGTGTTCCTACATCCTCCATGTCAACTTCTGAGTCACCCCAGCTCTCTTTCACTGGTTCCCTCCTCTCTGTACCAAGTACAGCTTTACAATAAATTGATACTCAAGGCTCTGACAGTAACTGTCAGTGAGTTCATTTGGACATGAAGAGGAGCCTTTCTTCTCTCCATAGGGTAGAGTTTTCAGGGGGGTTTCGCATAAGATGTCTATAGGTAGTGCATAGGTTGTGAACACTTTAACCTTCATTCTGTCCTGCACTAAGTGTTACTGAACATTGCTCCTTAAAGACTGATGATGTGCAGTTTTACATAGTTTATTGTCTTATCACCTATGTGTTCTCTGTATAGCCCTGTGAATTATATAAGTCACCCATGAAATGGTAAATCTTTGAGAAAGTGAGCAGAGAACAGCCTTGAGTGTTCATGGGAGTTGCCCTAGAATCTCTGCTCTTTTATTCTCAACATCCTTCTTCTATATCCATGTATCTCTGAGCTTTAGGTTTCTTGGTCTCTACCGGTACTAGTTATTTAAATTTCAGCTTCATGACCTTTGAACTCTGTGGTCACAAAAAGGTATGGGCTTAATTTATGTGTGTGTGTGTGTGTGTGTGTGTGTGTGTGTGTGTGTGTGTACCTTTTTATTACTTTGTGTTTGGTAGGAATCTCTACTACCTTCAGGGAGAAGAGATTCAGATGTTGAAAAGAAATAGTGGTCTTAGAATTGTTTCATTTAAGCTCAGTTCGAGAGTCCCATTGTGATCAGTGACGAAGCCCGGGATACCTATATGTTATGGGCCACAGGATTAATTAAGGTGGAGAGAGAAGCTAACAAAGTGGGGGGGAGAGGCATCATCCATGGGTAGACACTGTGATGAATCAGGTACGTACACCTTCAAGTAGTTTGTTGCCCAACTTCCAGCCGAGAGGACCAGCATGGGAATCTTGTAAAAACGCAATGGAAAAAAAATCAGCTTTAAATATCTACTCAACTGTGAAAAGGAGAATGTAAACCCACTTTCGTTCATCTGAAGAATTTTCCATGTACCTTTCCAGTACCCTCTTGTTCCTCCTCCTTCCTAAGTTTTTAAAAAGATTTATTCATTTATGCACACAAGAGCCAGAGGTGTTGGGGGGGTGAGAGGATTCACCAGAGACAGAGTGGGGAGCAGAACAGGCGGACTGACTGAAATACACTACTGAGGGGAGCAGTGGGTGAGACAAGAGAGGTCTGCTGCACCATGTGGGTCAGCTCCCTGGCAGGGAATCGAACTTGTGCTGCAGTGGCTGTGGATAGCTTCATGCTGCTGAGACTTAAACCCTTGCGCCACCAGGGACGCTCCTCCTTCGTAATTTATGCTCTAAAATAAAGAAACCTGAAATCATGGTCAGCCAGCTAGGGAAGAAGAAAGTGTCCAGGTATTCTTCCACATAGGCAGAGGGCTGGCCTCCTATCAACCCTGCAGGAGTGACAGGAGAAAAACCTTACCTTCACATTAAGATCTCGTATCTCTTAATAAATTAACTATATTTCACTTAGAGAGTTAACACTGCATGGTTGCACCTCAAAGCGGTCTTAAATTTATATACCATAGCCCAAAAACCTATTCTCTCTGAATGAGGTTTTCTTCATTAATTGAACCTTTTGTTTTAACTTAGGTTTGCGTGCAGTTATAAGAACTAATCGAGACAGATCACATGTACTCTTTGCTCAGTTTACTCCATGGTAACAACTTATAGAATGATATTAGTATATCAAACCAGAATATTGACATAGGTGTAGTCCAGATATAGCACAGTTCCATCCCAAGAATCTTTAATATCCTTTTCATGTGCTTAATTGCCATAGGAATATCTTATTCTGTGTAGTATGAAAAGATTCATGTTATTTGCCAAGTTGCTAATTGCATTTTTTTCATGTTGGGTTTTGGCAGTTTTGATATTTTAGATACTCGTACTTTTTCAGATATGTGGTTTGCAAATATTTTTTCCCTGTGTGTGGCTTATCTTTTTCACTTTCGTAACAGTCAGAGCAAAGGTTATTAATTTTGTTGAGATCCAATGCACTGTTTCTTAAATTTTACAGATCATGTTTCTGGTGTCAAATCTAAGAATTGCCTACCCCTAGAACCTGAGGATTTCTCCTCAGTATTTATAGTTTTACATTTAAGTCTGTGGTCCATGTTGAGTTAATTTGTATAAAGTGCAAGGTTTATGTGGAGGTCTACTTTTTTTTGCATATGGATGTCCAAATGTTCCAGCAACATCTGTAGAAATGACCTGAATGCATTTTCAATGGAAAGAGGGAGTCAAAAATAATGTTTCACTCTGATGCTATCTCACAGTGTAACACTTGACATCATGCTGTTGTACCGAAGAGCGTCTAGCACATTGTAAGTGCTCAACAAATGCTAGCTTACAACACTCTGCACAGGACAGAAAGAAACTTTGTGTTTTGAATAATTTGTTGGACACCTAGAACTTCTGGAAATGCAATTTTTTTAAAGATTTATTTATTCATACATACAAGCTGGGGTACAGGCCAGAGGCGTGGGGCGGTGAGAGGGTTCACCAGAGACAGAGTGGGGAGCAGAACAGGCAGATCAGAAATACACTGCTGAGGGGAGCAGCGGGCGAGGCAGGAGAGGTCTGCCGCGCCATGTGGGATTCTCCCCGGCTGGGCGTCGAACTCGCATCGCGCGCTGCCCACAGCTCCACAGCGCACCGCTGCGCCACCGGGGAGGCCCTGGAAATGCAATTTATTTTATTCATTTTGTACTATCAGCATGAGGAGTACACTTCTTACCTAGAGCTTATAGACTCTCTATAAGTGATTTTAAACATAATATGTTGCATGTATAGCACAGATTTTTATTAAAGTCAGTGTACTAGTCCACAGGCTTCGGAAACAGAATGAAAAACTTGCCAGATTTTTTTCTTCCTATTATCCTGTCATACTCTAATACCAAATAATAATCACCTCAAGAAACCAATGGTGGGACCCCCATTTCCTCTGTTATGTCTGCTCACACACAAGACTCCTTTAAATCTTTCTTTTTAGGCAAGCTTTTATTTTACTGTCAGAGAAAGTCCATTATACAAAGTGGAGAGGTGGGGCTTGATATGGAAAATGTTATATGACAACCAGCATGGAAGAATAATTTTTCTTCTCTCTACCATTCCCTTGTCAAAAAGACTGTTAGGTATATGTTACTGGTGGAGGAGAAAAATCTAGCCTTTTTTCCTGGTGTTCAGCACTTAGCTCAGAGAGTATCTTTGTGGCAATTGTTTTGTTGAGATATGGAACATTGCTTAGCAGATTCTCTGGTTTGTTGTGAGGATTTAGAGGCACTTGCATACAAACAAAATGCTTTCCCTTCAGAGGTATAGTCTAGGCCCTATAGTCTGGGAGCTAGACAAAATGAAGAGACTTGGGAAATTTCCCTTGGGAAATTCTGCCTTGTTTTCCTTGTGAATTGTACCAGGAGGCACCTGGTACGGGTCAGGAGCTGCTGTGCTCTCCTTGGCACTTTGGGCAATATGACCTATCAGAGAAGTTTAAAATAATTTGATTTCCTCTCAAGATAATTCAGGAAGTCCCCTGAGTGTAGCTTTCCAAGTCATTAATGCTCTCTTCCATTTCTATAATTTTGTTTCCCCTATGAAATTAGTTGCATTAGACCAAGCCTCTGGAGACACAGAATCTTCTAGCATTGTTTGACTCCATTTGCAATCGATTCCTCATACACCTAACAGCGAGGCATGGTTTTCCTCAGCGGCTCCCCTGTTGCGCTCTGTGTAGCCCATCCGAGGCTCTGAATCTGAAAAGGACAACTCAGATATTTAGAAGAATTACCCAATTAGACAACCCCCAAATTCAAATCAATTCTTTTGCTTTCCAATGTCAAAATAACGTAGTTCTCTAATGTTTGGCCTCTGGAGACTATTTGCTGTACCTCCATTGCACCCAGCAAAACATACATTTTTGAACGGGAACCTGCTTTGTGTTAAAGACCATTTCTCTTTAATGTGATAAAAAAAGATTCAGAGCCCTCAGAGATAGGGCAGCACCCATGGATTTGCCTGTTTGCTGCCTTAAATGGATTAGAAAAGGAATCTCACTATTCATAATAAAAATTCATGTAACTTTTGGGGTGAATGATATAATGTTTATGATGGAAATAGTCCAAGGCTTGCAAAAATATTCCCCAGCTATGGAAAAGCCAGACTAGTCATTTCCATAGTATATCTCGATTTTTCTTTTCAAAAGTTTGGGAATTGTGTTGTTTTGAGAAGGAAGTCAGGTTCCTTTTCTGAGGGAAAATTAGATGAGATATTAAATTAGATTTATTACGGATTTTCGTGGAGTTAAGTATGAACCTTATCCCTTCTAAAGGGCAGAGGTAACTTTTGTAAGTATCTTAGATGAGGCTTTCCGAAGTACAACATGCATGGAAATGCATGGTTTCTTAACATAGGCAGATTCTGAGTCAGTGGGTCCAACTTAGTTTGTTTCTAACAAACTCTCAGGGGATACTGGACCACCCCATACTCAGAGTAGCAAGTGGTTAGACATGTTGAAGGGACAGATTTATTCTGCCCCAAACCCTGAGAGGAATAACCTTTATCCCTTTCCATTTTGTATTTTAGCTTGGCATAAGCAAAAGTGACCTACTTTGGGATAAAATTGTGCCGTTCAACTATAACTTTAGGTGCTCTAAGGCAGAACCAAGTATAATCATTTTTTTCATGAACTTTTCAGATTGTGTTATCTCTTCCTACAGCTTATATTGTTACATTTACTTTTCACATTTAGCTTGCTTGAATTGGTTCACATCGATGCACTCTCTGCTGCCTTCCTTTCTTGTTCCAGATCTGCAAAACTCAAAACATCTACATCCAACCATACATTTTTTTGAAAATCCAACAGTGCACACTCAAAAGAAGCAAACTGAAAAATGTGTTAGAGGTTTGTTATCTGCTTTTCCTCTCATCCCTGCTTCATTTCCTCAGACATTTGCACAGGGAGCCCTGACTTCCCTAATTGCTGTAATCCAAAAGATATTCCACTGGAGAAGTTGATCGCTGCTTCCGCAAATAGTACTTCTCTCGGACCAGGGTCTTTCTAGAGCTCATTGCAGTTTGTAATCCTCTGTGCTGGTGAGCATGACAGCCGTTAGATTAGTTGTAGCAAAGAAAACCAAAAATGAAAATGAAAACTGGATGAGTTCCTACAGTAGGAAAGCTGCTAAGACTTTTTCCCTACTATGACAAGAAGGGGACATTTCATAAAAACTGAGTTGATTGATATACTAAAGCTTTTCTTTAGAGGCCAAGCTGTAGTTCACAGAATATCCTCCAATATTGTGTGTCTCCTAATGGGACCAGAAGCAAATGTGGTTCAGGAGGAGATGAGGAGGAGGAGGAGAAGGAGATTGTCTACAAAGGCTCCTATTAGGCCCTAATTAATTAAGCAATACTATCTGACAGGCCTCCTCTGTGTACTCTGTGAGGAATGCCGTGAAGAATGGTGCTTTGAGATGACATCATCTGCGGGATCTACACTGCCCACCGCACTCAGATGCTGTTAGGAAATCACATTCTTAATAAAATTAAGGGAAAATGCCAGAGCCTTTTCATTTCCTGGGTATTTACTAGTGTGTACCTAGCAATTACTGACAGCTAGTTTAAACATTGTTGCTTTCTTTGCTCTCTGAGCATTTCCTAATTATGAGTAATAATTCCATTAATAGTGCACTTGAAACAAGCCAGTTATCCAGCAGAACATCATAATCAGTTGCATCAAAGAATCTTCCAGGAAGCCCCCATGTGGCTGTTTCAGCTCCCCGTTGTAACTCTCCCCAGGTGCCTTCAGGAAGTCGCCCAGCACGGAAAGGCTGCCTCAATGGACGCCCTTGCGAGTGCAGCCACATCCTTTGAAAGTAAATGATTCTCATTCATTTATTTAGGTTTATTGTCAGTTCCATGGATTTGCCAAACTTACCTGGTGGGTGACTGCCCGGGGATGCTCTAGGCTGCGAGTGACAAGCTTTGCTTTTCCAGAATTTGCAAATGACCCTTGGCTACTACTAAAGGTTCCTGACTTTGTTTTCTCATCCCAGTACCACCAACTCAACCTCCCTTGTTATATTTAGGTGCCTTTACAGTGGAAGCAAACTTCCCTACTCAAAATTATTCTCAAGTCTACTGACAAAAGGAAAGTTGATATTAAATTGAAAGAGGAGCCTCCCAACCTTCATGTATTTGTAAACCTCCTGTAACCTTCCTCCTTTTCTTCCTTTCTTTCTTCCTGCCTTCTTTCTTAAATTTGTGTTGACATGGGAATGAATGCTTTTTCTCTCAATATGTAGCACATCTTGCTCTCAGTCTTGCCTTCTGGTGTTCTGGAAAGATTATTTTGGAGATGTCACTGGAGTGGAAGGTCTCAGAAAATATTTCTTTAGTTAATTTTTTTAACTTTTGTTTTATTTGTGTTATCACTTAGCATTCAGGATTTCCCTCCTTTCATAAAAAAAGATAATTGACAAGATATACTGATTTCCAAACCAGAGTCAGAACCACCCGTGATAGCAGGTGACACAAAGGCTGTTTATATGAATATGAAGTGAGGGGAAGAAGGTAGAGCATTCCGTAATCTGTCACTCTACTAAACAACGTTATTCTGATCGTCCTGGGCAGCAGGTGCTCTGCTAGCCTCTATTTTATGTGTGTGTTGGTGGGAAAGGAAATGGGAAGGTACACACAAGAGCCGGAGTTGCTTTTTTTTTTTTTTTTTTCTTCTTAGGGAATCCACTAATGATCAAATAGAGGCTGAAATGTGGCACAGTTCTAGTCAAGTCACACATCAACTCCAGTTCCACATTTACTAACTTGACTCTTCTTAACAGTAGAACATGCTGGGTGATCAAACATTATTTGGCTGTATAGAAGTGGTTAATGAGCATCCAATGAGGTATCACAGAACATTTATTGTTCTTGTAAAATTAATGGAAAAACTGGGAAGCAGAAACAATGTGTGTTCAGGTGTGGGAGCCAGGAATAGGTGTGGCTTGGATCTTCTTTCCAGAAAGAACTTGCTGCTCTTCATCTGGGAGGAGTGCAGTTGGCTGACAGCCTCTAATTGCATCACCTTCAGAATCCACAAGGTGCTGTGCCTTCCTGGGCAGCTTGCAGTCAGTGATTATGCAGAGTAGGATTACCCAATAGATTTGAAAACAGGGACTCAAACAAATAGTTGTATATCTACGTTCCTATTAGTATTCACAATAGCCAAAAGTTAGAAACAGTTCAGTTGTATCAGTAGATGCGTGGATAAACAAAATGTGATTTATACATGCAGTGCAATGTTAGCCTCAGAAAGAGATGAAATTCTAATACACACTACGACATAGGTAAGTGAACCTTTAAGACATTATGCCAAAGTGACTAAACCAGTCACTAAAGGACAGACGTTACATGGTTCTGCTTGGTGGGATCCCTTAAGTAATGAAATCGTGGAGACATGAAAATGGGACATAAGGAGGAGTGAGTGAGGAGTTATTGTTTAAGGGATTCAGAATTTCAGTTTGGAGAGATGAAAAAGTTCTGGACATGGATAGTGGTAATGGATGTATGACAATGTGAATATACTTACTGCCTTTGAACAGTACACTTAAAAAGGATTAAAATAGTAAATTTTGTTAAGTATATCTTACAATTAAATTTTTAAAATTGCCTTTTTTTTAAATTGATGCCTATTTTATTTTAAAATCACCAGTGGTTCAGGTCCCCAAGGTCATACCATGAATGCATCAAGTATAGCCTTTCCTGCTGATTTCAGGAGTATCCTGTAAACTAGTTTTTTTTAAGATTTATTTATTTATGCATACAGACCAGAGGCATGGGGTGGCGAGAGGGTTCACCAGAGACGAGTGGGGAGCAGAACAGGCAGATCGACAGAAACATACTGCTGAGGGGACCAGTGGGCGAGGCAGGAGAGGTCTGCTGTGCCATGTGGGAATCTCCCTGGCCAGGTGTGGAACTCGCATCGCTGCTGCCGACAGCTCCACAGCGCAGCACTTAAGCGCTGTGCCACTAGGGAGGCCCCTATAATAAACTAGTTTAAATCACACAGTTCTCTGTAAGTTTCACTTTGCAGTTTGTACTTGTGGTTATATACAAACTCATCCACAGTTGCAAAGTTAACCTCCTTGTATGCTTACAAGTCAGATGACAGTAAGGCATACATGTTGATGCCATGTGCAAAGGTGAATATATGTCATAATGCACCGTGTGGCCAGAGACCTATAGACTAAATGCAGTTTGTAACTTCCTAGATTTTATAAACCAGTCTTAGAACTGTGACTGTTCTTATAAAGTTAAGAAAATCTGCTTTTATGTAGGAGCTGATAAAATGTTCTAATTTGGAGTGAGAGGATTGGTATGAGAAGAAATGAAAACCAGTCACCCAAGGATTTCCAGTGCAAATGGTGCAGTACAATTAGGGTTTGGCTGACTTGGACTTTCAGGGAAAAGTCACTACCCAGCAATGCTGTGCAGGCAAAAACTGGGTCATCAAATTTCCTTTTTCCTGAATTTGTTCCAGAAGACTCTTTATTTTCAAACTGTAACATTGATTCTTCAGTTTCTAGCAAGATTCAGCTGAAACTGTTTAAGGGTGGAACCATTAGCTTTGACAGTCATTTTCCAGTAACCTAACTCAGACAACAAGGGTCCATCTTTACGTACACATAGGGCACACACGTATGCATTATTCTATTTATTTTAAGCAAGTATTGAAAATATTCTTTTTTTTTTCATTAATAGAACTGACCCAGAAGTGCCACTGACACCTTTATTCACATTGTTTTTGAAACATACATGGCTAGCAGAAATAGTCTCACCGAAGGGATAGGTGATTGTTGTATCTAAACTCAGGACTTGTACTTATATGATCATAGTCACTTTCATCTTTACTTATTGGGGGCCAGCACACAGAAATAGAGTGTTCTTTCTTGTCTACTCTTTGTGATTAAGTGACACTAATTGACTGCATTCTCAACTCATTCAGCCTGAAATGCCTCAACCTCTATGCACTGATAAAAGAATAATATAGCTTTTGAAACGTACAGGATGTTTCCTTTTATTTTTACCATCACTGTCAACGTCACCACCATTATCACCACACATACATATAAATTCTCACAAACATATTTAAAGGATGATGAAGTTAATAATGCAACCACTAGCCGATACAGTGCTGTTTGTAGGATTAGAAAAAGCTCTGTGTCAGCCTGCGCAGAGTCATGTCTTCCCATATGTCTAAGTTTTGGACACAGGCTGAAGGCTACATGTTCTTCTCATGGCAGATATCTGAATTTCTCCAAAGGCTGGGTGGACATGCATGATGCCCCTGAAGATAGATTTATACCTGGCAAATTGTCACTTCTACCCATTTTCTAAGTCCACATGACTAAATCCAGCATCAATAAATGGGAAAATGGAAGTACATTCTTCTCAGGGAGAAACCAATAAAAATTCTCAGTCATATTCCAGTAGCCTACCCCAGAGGCAACAGACACTTTCATATACTTTAATATGCTGGAGTGGGAGATAAATACTTGTTGAACAGTAATGTAATTTGTCATCAGGCTCATGAGATTCTATTCATTTAATCATATTTAATCATTATGTCAGATAATTCTAATATCTGCAATCTTTATGGATCTGATATTGTAGTTTAATGCTTTTATCAGCATTCATTTCTGGTTCTCTTTCTGAGTATATGTGTGTGTTTTCTTGTTATCTTACATATCATGTATACTTAACTGGAATAATTTTTTGACTTTAAAGTACAGTCTTCCAGAGAGTATATGCTTTACTTCTGTTAAGTAATTGATGTATTCAGCTATAGAGGTTCTGTGGATCTCAATTCCTGTACTTTTTGGGGGAAGAGACAGTTTGTCAGGAAAGACTCAGCAGACAAATTAGCAAAGGTGCCAGATGTTATGAGAAAAGGTGTATGAAGACTCTGACTTCTTCCCCATGCAAGCTTCACATTCTTAAAAACCTTTTATAAATGAAGGGGTCAAAGAGCAATAGGAAGGAATTTGGAGTGGTAGCCAAAGAGTAAATGAGGGCTGAAACTATTAGGATGTATTAAACCAGGAAGGTTAACTCCTGTTATGACCAGCTCCTGAACCTTAGGGGCTTCGTATAACACAGTTTAATGCTGATTCATGGTGGGTGGTCTACAGTGGAATGATGTAGAGATCAAGGACCGTCTTCTAGTTCTGATAGCTCAATAGATCTAAGGTGCTCCTGCTGGTTTTTCCTCTGTTTGCCCTAAGAAAGTGGAAGACAGTGCAAGAGATATTTTGTTGTGTTGGACCTAGAAGTGGTGTCCATCACTTGGATTCACATGGTCCCATCTGCTGTGAGAGAGGTTTGGAAAGGTGCCTATAAAGAGAAGGAAATGGGTTTGGAAAATAACCAGTCAGTATCTCTGATGTGCTGGATTCCAAGAAAAACAGGTTGCATTTAAAAATTCCCTAAGACTGAATCATTCAATCACCAGGGGATGGCTTTGAGATTATATTAATAGTAACACACCAGGTTATAATGTTGAGAAGCATGACCTCTGACGGTATGCACTAGCCATAACTGATTTTAACAGTGGGAAGAGAGAGCATTTGACCTGCCCATTCTCACACTCTCCTTACTGCTCACCCCCAAAGAGCAACAAGAAGCAGAAGAAAATCTGAGAAGTCACTTCTGGATCAGCAAAAAGTGTTACTGTATCAATAAACAGGAATGATATGGGATTGCTGACAGTGACACTGTGAGGTGGGGATAAAATGGCTTCAAATCTGACTCCTGTGAGTTGTGCTCATCTTCTTGGCAGGGCAATAGAGGTTTGGGAATGTTCTTCTTAGATATCTGTGCGTGGGTGTTGGTCTCTGGCTTCCCTGTGAGCTATCTGGTATTGTTTTTAGTAGAAGATGCAGAATTTCTTAATTTCTGTTAGGTTTCAACTCCAGCCATGAGGTATTTCTCACAGAATATTCCAGTAAGTTGTCTCCAGCCAAATACCAGGAGTGGGATGGGAGGAGAGATGGATAGTCTTGTAGTGCTGATGTGAGAACACATAAAAATGTTGACTTGATTACTAAAAGCATTGTGGCCTTATTTGCACCTCTAGCATGTAAGGAGAGCTTTTTCTGGTGTGGCTAACATTAAAAAAAAATTGTAGCTGCCTTTTATGTGGAAAAGGAAACTGATTATCACCAAATATATCCCAGTTTTATCCCTGGAACGATGTAACTGCGCACTTCTACAGTTTGCATGTCTACTTGCTGGAGTTGTGGTTCCCGCATAACTTCTGAGTTCTCTGAAATGTATAGCTCATATATGTCTGTCTGGCTGACTTCTTTTATTCAAAGAAAGTGACCTTGAACATTGTTATTAACCGGTAAAAAAATGATCTCATTTCTTGTTGAAACAAGCTGTCCATTTGCTCCAAAAAAGTATTTTATGGAAGAGGGGTGGGGGGAGGAAAAAAACCCAAAATGCCCTGAGTTGAGAAATCTTGAATTTACAAATGGCCCGGCTTGTATGCTGTAGTTTAGAGGCACAGTTTCATGCCAGTCCTTCTTGTTTTGATTGTCTCACAGGCTGCCAGGGCCATGTGGTGGAAGGATAATGAGCCAACGGTCTCCTGGAATAAATCTGGCTGAGGTCAGTTTTTATTTGTATTTTTGCTTTCCCTTTTCCCAGAATTTCCTACTTATGTTTTTCCACAGCAGTTACAGGATATGCTGTGTGTGCTTGGTGTGTCTGAAAAAGTCCCCGTTGCACTGGGTGTCCTTCAGCTCTGATTTTCGTAACCTAGATTACGTGGTTGCATAATCTAGACCAATTGTGAATGCTTAGTTTTTGGTGATATGGATCTCCATTTCCCTAGAACCAGACCTCCTGTAACTCACCAAAAAATTCACAAGCTGATAGAGGATCGAGAGACTCCACTGTTTTGTTATAATGAACCATTTTATCGTTTCTGATCTCTAAGACTTGTTGACATTAGAAGGCATTGCTGATCATGTCAGACTAGAAACAGGGTTCGAGAATTTGAGTTCTACTCATGCTGCAGTCAATTTTGGAAGTATTACTAATGCAGAGACAGTTACTAGATTGTTTCTTAACCAACCACGGGAGATTTAAGTCTCAAGTTTTCAGGATGAGATGTTGACAGATGTTACATTATGATAACAGAAGATTGTTCTCAACAGCCTAAATACTAGGGCTCTATGGGTAAAAGAAGTTGTTCTTATGAAGGAAAACAGGTTTTATCACAAATCCAAACAAATCTCAGGAATGCAAGAACAAAAGGACATTGAGACTTTTCCCTATACAAAAATGGATCAAGATTTATGACATAAACAATTTTAACTTGGTAAAATAAGATAGCCCTAATTGTGTTTCAGGTTCTCTCTTTTCCATGCCATGAAGATGAATCTCAGCAAATGAATCGGTCCCAAGTTAGGGCCAAGTGAAAAGGAATCCTATGTTGGATGTTTTAAAATGATTTATTTATTTATGCATATAAGATCTGGGATGTAGGCCAGAGGTGTGGGGTGGTGAGAACATTCATCAGAGACAGAGTGGGGAGCAGAACAGGCAGATCTGCTGAAGTACACTGCTAAGGAGAGCAGCGGGCGAGGCAGGAGAGGTCTGCCGCGCCATGTGGGAATCTCCCTGGCCGGGAATTGAACTCGTGCTGCAGTGGTTGTGGATAGCTTCATAGTGCTGACACTTAACCTGTTGCACCACCAGGGAGGGCCCCCTATGTTGGATTCTTCAGAAGAGTACAAAAAGTGTTAAGTTTATGTGTACTCCAGGAATCACAGATGAGAAAAGACATGATGAAAGAGCACTCAGTGTAGTATTCCTAAGATGCCCACATGTGTGCTCTTTGGGAAGAAGCTCAAGGAAAGGCCAAGTTAATGGGATCATAGGCTAGATTCCAAAGAAGTAAGGATGGGAAGTATTCTGTAGAGAAACAGTCCCAGGAAAAGGTCAAGTGAAAGAAGGTCTAAACTAGGTTCCTAAAAGAGCAGGAAGAGGAGAGTAGGGGAGGGTGGGTGTTCTCAAACACATCTGATCTGAACTGATGAAAAGAATTGATCCAGATGCCATATTGGGACCTGAAGTCCAAAATAAAATTCCTTGTCTCAAGCTAGTTTGGGGGTCAGAAACCATTAAGATTCTTCCAATTTTAGTGGAACCACATACACCATAAAATGACGGTTTGACCCCACAATCCCTGACAAGTCCATTTATGTCCAGCTTCTATCGTTGTACAAAAGTATTCTACATCTGAATATTCTGATATATGCTTATCTTTCCTTATGCTTCTAAGATTTTCTGTGATACTCTTTTGTTCCTATTGCTTGAGAAATTGATGTGTGTGTGTGTGTGTGTGTGTGTGTGTGTGTGTATAAATATATTGTAAAGGTTATTCTTGTGCTTCAAGAGCATTTCAAATAAGAGCTCTAGAGCTCTAGGTGACACACCTGGTATACATTCCAGCTCCACCACACACTATCCATGTAGCTTGGGGGAAGGTTTTTTTTTTTCACTTTATAAATTATTATTATTATTTTTAAATATATATATTTTTATTGTTATTTATGTCTTTTACATTTTGTATTCTCCTTGGGTAGCCCACCATCAATTCACCCGTGATCCATCTCCATGGTCCCTTGTGTTCTTTTCTATTCCTTTGTGCGCTTTTCCTTCCCTCCGGGGAAGGTTTTTAATATTACTACTAAGCCCCTATTGGTAAACTAAGGACAAGAATATAGCTTACCTTATAGTACCATTATGATGAATAACGATAGTGTGTAAAGGAGTCTGGTGCATAATAAACGCTAAATAGTTGTTAGCAATGATGATGATGGTGATAATGCTGCTGCTGATGACGATAATTACTGTGAGTGGAAGCTGATGTCATATCATGAAGGGCCTAGAAGTTTAGACTAAATAAAAGATTTTATCTAGATATAATGTGCAGTTAGATACTGGAGAGGGAAACACATCAAGTCTCTCTCTTATTTCGAGTCCAAGAGCAAATAGCCCCAGGAGCAACAGTGGGGAATCAGAAAGATGGCCTGGCCAATGAGTGCCTTGGGTATTGTCAGCACACCAGGGTCATTACATAGGATAGCTAATACACAAGCGACAGTGAGGCCTGGTGCTTTCATAATCAACTGATTATACTTGATTTCACCCCCCGTAACTCCTTCTAAAGCTCATCACAGAGAGCTACTTAAAATGCATAATTCGTAACAGCAAAGAACACTAGGAATTTTGCAACACAAAGAATGCTGCATAACTGCTACTCAAATAATTTAAGGCTCTTTGATCCAAAGGGACAGCACTCTACCACCAGTAGTCCAGTCCTTTAGCAATAATGGTTCTACCTTGACAGTGACCCATCAGGCCAATACACAGATACTCTTCAGCCTTCGCAGTCACTGGAAAATAAAGGTCCTTTCTGTGTAGGCTGCAACCACTTGATTTTGGCTTTTGTTTATAAGGATTCTGTCTACTGGGCTGAACGAATAGACCTCTGAACTGTCATGTCCTCTGGCCTGGACAAGTGATTGCGCTTGGCTCCCATTTCCATGTCCAAATATCCAATCTTTCTCTAGTAGGCGGATTCCAGAATTTATAAAAGATTCATCTTGCCTCTATTCCAGTTCTCTGACATCTATTCTAAGCCTCAACTCTAGCCTCCCAGCCAGTCTCCCCATCCAGAAATTCCTAGCATCTCATTTGGGACACCACCCTGAATGCTCTCTTTCCTTCAGTCCTACTAGTACAAAGCTTCTTCCATGACATAAACATAAGACAGTAACTGAGGGTTGGCATATACCTCAGAATATGTAATTGCACGGTGCCTCCCATAGTGAAGTGGGAGGAGACTAATACACAGGGACGGGGTGGTGGATTTTGTTGTAGCTTGTTACGTATGTGGCTTGCTATTCCACCTAAACGAGACTAGGTATTAACCAAGAGTGACTTGGAGGAGGCTGTGAAATACACTTTATTGAAAAATTACAAAAGTGCATGTAGTATGTATGTAGCTTATAACAGACAGACATTTAGAGATTTGGGAGTCCAAATGGAAAATGGCCATGATTCAACAGGGTTTTTGGATTTGATAAATGGCATTTGTAATTAATTCATATCAGATGCATTTTGTGCATGGATTTTTACTTGTGAAGATGGGATACAGGCACTTTTAATGAAATCATTAGCAGTCTTAGCGTCACCCTCACTGTTCTTGCTCTCTGCGTTTTCTCTCTTGCAGCAGCTAAATCAGCAAGTAAATAAATTCTCTTACCATTAATCTTTGTCAAGGAAGGCGTGACCATTCTGAAACATGACACTCAAAGCCTTCCTTAAGAAGAAGGTGACAAGGTAGTGGGCAAAAAATACTTTTGAAAGGAGAAATACAAAATGGTTTTGTACTACGTTATCTGTTTTTTCTAAATTATGCTGACTTCTACTAAGCCACACTTACCATGTTTATATGAAGCTGGAAGAAGATTGAGGCAAGATTATCTACAAACACGTTGGTGTAGTAACTGCCATTGAGTTCTTTGCTGTTGCATTTATTGTTAAGACGGAGATAAAAAGGCTTCACCATGGGACTAAATGAAATCAAACTGCTTTAGGTCCACTCGGCCATATGACTACCATGACCCAGTTCATGTGTGTTCAATGATTTCTCTACCCCCACTACCAAATTGCCCCTCGGCTGGCAGTTGTCATGGTAACCATCTAAATTCACTCCAAGTGCACTTGAACACATGACACATGATATGCATGCTCCCTTCCTCCACATGTGCAGCTCCCTGGAGGAGTCTAGTCTTTCAGCAGAGGCCTGGGCTAAAGACTAAGAAATGACCTTCCTTCCTGCATGTGTCACGCTTGGGTCACTAAGAATGTAACAGCTGGTGAAAATGTGGTTTTTCTCACTTATTAAAAGGAGGAAGTCTGGAGACCTGATTTTAGATGGCACCTCTGGCTGATGGTGTGACACCTTTCTGTTGTGATTTAATTTCCGCTTCGAATAGAATATAAAGTATGATTTTCTTTATTCTCTCCACTGCAAAGCACCATGTACCCTTGTTTTAGGAGGAACAAAGGATGATTTTTTTGTACCGAGGCCCTGCAGGGAAAGCAAGTACCTCCATGACACTGCTTTGTCCACCAGCAGAGCCTTCTATTTCCTTTAAAAATAAGTGTTTGACAGGGCATTCCAATTTGCAGTGCCTATTACAATGAAAGCTGAACAAAGGATGTGGGAGGCTGAGTCATACCCACTCCCATTGTACGGAGAGGCCATGGAAAGTGGGAACTGTGGTTGGGTCCTGAACTAACAAAAAGGAGCAGAGCGAGTGTCAGAAGGTGTAGGAAGGGGGCTGTGCCTTTTCTTACTTGATTTCCTCTAGTTAATTTGATTCGATTCATTTCATGTAGTTTTTTGCTTTCCACTCATCTCACTGTCTCTCTCCGTGACCATCAGCTGTTGTCTATTCTTTGGCACATTTACCTGTTGAGACTAGAGTAAATGGGTTTGGGTTTTGACTTGCTGCTTGTCCTCTTGCTTGATAACACGTACTCACCCGCCGCCCGTCTGTCAGACCTCTTGGTTCTCCCTTTGGTTCACACATGTATCTGAACCGTGAAAGTCCCAGTTTTCCTTTTTTTTTTTTACATTTTATTTTCCTTTAAAAATTTTTTTTAAAAGGATTTATTTATTTTTGCATACAAGCTGGGGTGTAGGCCAGAGGTGTGGGGGGTGAGAGGATTCACCAGACACAGAGTGGGGAGCAGAATAGGCAGATGTACTGAAATACACTGCTGAGGGGAGCAGTGGGTGAGACAGGAGAGGGCTGCTGCGCCATGTGGGAAGCTTCTTGGCTGGGTATTGAACTCATGCTGCAGTGGCTCTGGTTAGCATCATAGTGCTGCGACTTAACCCGTTGCACCACCAGGAAGGCCCATAATTTGTATTATTTTTTATTGGGGAAATGTTGGTTTATAGCACTGCCTGTGACTTAGGGGTATAGGGTTGTCCCTCTTCGTATGTGTTTCCACACCTTGCTGCCCAGCGCTGAGTCACCTCCTCACAGAGCCTTGGTCATTCTCAGTAAAACTCTGGACAAAATTAATTCCTCTTAATAGCCTCATCTTTTCTAACCCTTTGCTCCCTCATTCTACCCTGGTCCTTCCAGTCTCCAGCCACGTATTTATAGAGGTTTAAAAAAAGAGTCAGAGAAATCACAATAAAAGTCTACATCCCTGCAATATGATGCTAGCCTATGGGTGGGGAGAGAAGAATTCCCTTCCCTGAAGTTAGGGCAAGAGGATTTGAAATTGATTAAAAGTGTATATCTTAAATTAATTTTAGATGGGGTTTACCAAAAATAGTATGCCAAATAAACAAATTGAGAAGTTTGTCAAAGACTAGCTAAACCTCTTTTCATCATGGATATTATTATGTGAATACTATAAGATCAATAAGTAATTGGATTAAATTCATATGTATAAATTAGAATATATTTTAGGGAAATGTTACAGACACATTATCTAATTTTCTTTATATTTATCATTTTTGCTTTGAGAAATGTTGACTTCAAAGGCAAAATAGAATTACTACTTGGTGTTTAAAATAATTTCTTTGAGAACATTTTGTAGGATGGACAATAGACTCGATCAGTTGTAAGCATATGTAATATTTATGCCCCAAAGTTATGCATATGGAGGAAATGAATACATTCAAGCTTAGTTTAGATAAATTGCAAGTCACAGATTCATAATGGGGAAATTAAGGATATGAACATGTCATTTGTGAGAACTATAGTGTGGACACTCTGGTGTTTTTCTGCAGGAAAGGACATATTTTAGGAGCCAGATGGATTAAGAACAAATTCAGTACAGCGTTTTGTCTCTTTGGTTATCTGTTGTGTAAGCAACCACTCCAAAACTTAGTGACTTAAGAAACAACTATTTTTCTATTTCTCACCTTTTTGTGGATTGACTAGAACTCAGTTGGACAGGTCTTTTGCTGGTCTCACTTGAAACTTGTGCTATTTCAGTAAGACTGTGGCTCGGAATATTGGAGTTGATTCACTCGTAGGTCTGGCGCCTGGAAGGCTGGATTTAGTAGCATTCCTGCCCAAGCTGTCCATCCATGAGCACAAAAGCAGAAGCTTCTAGTAGTTCTTAAGTCTTAAGCCCAGAACTGGAACACCATTGCTTATGTCTTATTCTATAAGTTAAAGCAGAAACTGACATAGCCCTGCTTCAAAGGGAGCAAATCACCAAAGGTGTGAATTCCTTGGGAACAGCCAGTAGTGCATCCTTCCTCAGTGTCCTTGTTTAATCTCTGGGGTTTAGCAATCCTGACTCTCTTCTTTGGAGAGCTCATCCATATCCACAGTTTATCTACCACCTCATTAAGATGAATCTCAATTCTTTAACCAGACCTCTTCCTTAGTGATGTATTACCAACTCCCTGTAATGAATAGCTAACTCTGATTGAATGCTAAGCATTGACTAGGTACTATATATAAATTATTTCTAATTTGTTGACAGCACTGTATTTAAAATTGAGAAAGTGAGATTCCAGAAGCTGTTTGTAAAAGGCAATATGGCTAGTAGGGGGCAGAATTAAAATCCAGATACATCTTTGTATAAAGCCATTGCATGTTTTTTCTGGGTTGCACACTTTTTAATCTTCCTCTCTGTGTGTCTGTTTGTCTCTTTCAGTTCAGGGACAAAATAAAAATTTACTTTTTTCATTTAATTTTTTAACAAAATATGGGTAGGGCATTCTTTTTTGAATCAACCCATCTTTTTTGAATCAAGAGACAGAGGTTTGCCCTGTGGGTTCTCTGCTGTGCATTATGCAACTTGCATTTTTTGGGAAGAAAAAAATATCTCTCATGTCTGGAGGGCGTTTTGTGTATCTGGTTATTGTTAAATAGGATTTTTTCCTCTCAAGATGAAGTAAATTTTGGCTAAGCTGTTTTGCTTTCTATCTCTTTTTGTTTTTTTATATTCCGGAAGTGAATGTCAGAGCTATTGATCTTCTGTTGACTCTCTGAGAGTTCACATTATTTCAAATTGCAGGATGCCTTTTCTTCTAGTCCTTTGACCAAACTTAGAAAGACAACAAGTCGAAAATATTCCAGGCAGTGGAGAACAAGTCAGGATGAGTAGATGAACTTTAAGCCGCAAAGCCATTACATTGGGAGACAATTTTCCTTGGAACTCTCATGTGTCTGGACATCTTGTGAGCAAAGTCACTGTAATTTTTCTGAATTCTTTCTTTTTTAAAAAATTTATTTATTTATGCATGCAAGCTGGGGAGGGGCCAGAGGCACAGGATGGTGAGAGGGTTCACCAGAGACAGAGTGGGGAGCAGACAGAACAGGCAGATTGACTGAAGTACACTGCTGAGGGGAGCAGCGGGCGAGGCAGGAGGCAGGAGAGGTCTGCTGCGCCATGTGGGAATCTCCCCGGCTGGGTGTCAAACTCGCGTGGCCGCTGGCGACACCTCCACAGCGCAGCGCCTAACTGCTGTGCCTCTGAATTATTTCTTTAAGGATTCTTGTATAATGACCAGCCTTGAAAGATAGCTACAGTGTCTTCCATTGTTTCAAAGGAGGTGGGAGTTTCGCTTACGTTCCACTATAATAAAGACCATGTCTTCATCTGGGTCAGAGAGAAAGCATGCCCACTGCCCATTATAGAAAGATTCAAGTTCACTTAGCACAAGGCTGCCCTTCTGAAATTCAACCACTGTGTGAAGCTATCTATCTAAACTAATCTGTGTTGCCCTTGTAGAGCTTAGAAGAACAAATTGACACAAATATCATAATGATTACGCTGCTTATTATGCTGTAACAAAGTTACTTATCTCTGACCCAGAAGTCTTAGGTTTTATTGCCAGTATCTACGAAACAGTAACTAATAGGTTAGCTTATTAACTTATAAGCAGGGTAAATTCTGAGACCCATTGCAGTTAATGACACAACTGTAGTGGAAACTAGTTCCAAGCTCAAATATAAGCATGTTTGTGATGACAAATCATGTTTAGTTCAGGAAATTTGCCCTGTGGTTCAAAGAAATCTTAATTATTAACAAAGAATGCAAAATCTATGTCATACGTAATTCTACTAAAAATTTACATATGTCATTGCTGCATCATTATTTCATTTAAATTATTAAACTGAAAATAAATGATAAGATATAATTTCAGCCACAAATTTCCCAAGAAAACCTATTTAATGCCTAGGTTATAAAGTGTTCACATTGATGACTCAAGGGAATAACTAAGAGGATAATTGACAAAAGGAAATCCAATAGACGTATATAGACATTTAATGTAGATAAATTAAATTTTATGCTTTTAGGAGACAGAGAAAGAGATTGATAGTATGAGAGATAGCACGGATGAGACAGAGTGGGGGTGGAGAGAGAGAGAGAGGAGAGAGAGAGAGAGAATAACAGTTCAAATAATGTAGCAAGTTCTGTCCATCATTCCAGTTAGTGAACACAGCCTACAGAGAAAATAGGGTGAGGAGCCTGAATTGACTCTTGCTGTTATGCTGACTGGTCCCAGCTACTGCATGTACCCTGTGAAGTAAGCACCTGTATTTGCGGAAAGTGTACTTCCATTATTTAAAGATGTGTGTTTTTCATATATATCTTCTAGAAGCAAGCCATTCACTTTATCTAGTGCTGAACTAAAGAAACAGCAACTCCCATATGTAGGAAAAATCATGTGTTAGATTGTAAAGTAATGTTTTGGTGCCTGATATTTGGATTTTTCAAGCCTAAGTCTGACTTAATATAATCATTTTCCTTCTGAACTTTCCAAACCCTTTCTCCTCAGAATAAGCAATGGATGCTTGACTATATCCATCAGAAATGAGTAGGCATGACAGATAGCACTCTAACCATCTCAAGTAGAAAGGGATTTAATATAGACAATTAGAGTGTATATCGTTGAACGTGCTGGAGAAGTAAAATTCCAAAAATAGCATTCTTGGCTTTCAGAATATCTGAAAGTACTGGAATTAAGGGGACCACTAATGATGATCTCAGCTACCAGAGGAACTAAAGCAAATGATTAATAGGACCTAACTTCTAAGTCTAATGCAAAGTTATATTTGCAATTTCCCAAGTGTCTGTCAAAGATGCTCCTGGAAAATAATAGCTGCTTCTTTCTTCCACCTTCCAAATTTCATATGGAGCCTTCTTGTTCGAAAACTTTAGCATGAATTTTGTTGTCAGTGGATTCTCAGATATATAGTTTTAAATAGCTTTTCCCTTGCCCAGTTGTGGGAATGAATAAGTTCCTGCAAACTGAGCTGGTAACTTGACTCTGGAGAACTCAGTAAGTACATTGTTAATCATACGTAAAGTATAGCAAAGACAGTTTACTTTCAGGAGTCCTAGGTGCTAGAGTTGGTGGACAGGACTTTAGGTCAAAGGCTAATTCATACTTTCCACGCTGACAGAGTCTTGTGATACCACACTGAAGGTTAATATTGAACCAAAGAGTAGGAGTTTGTGTAAAACCACTGATACCAGGAATCTTCAAGATGTGTTATGTAGGCCTTTGTGCTTTGAACATGATTCCAGGTACAGGTTAGTTAGAGGGGACACTTCTAGTTCTACCTCTTGTTGCATTGCCTTGTGTAGTCTGGCTGTGAAACAAAAGGCATCATATCTTGATCATTGATGCAGAACATCTCATGAGCCCTTAAATGTGGATACCCAAACTCACACGGCTTGTCATCTAACGGCACCATACTGAACGTTCAATAATTTCTCCCATAGTTTAGTCAATTTCTCTGTGTCGTGTATGTAGTAGAAACAGTGAATCAGCAGGAAGAAATTACTTCCTTTGCTGTTAAATAGATTTTACAATGTGTGTGTGTATGCAGTGTTGATGGATGTTGCATTCTATAAGTCCATTGATAGTGGTAATGGTAGATGGACAAATCACTACCCTCTAGATGGTGTAAAGATTTATTTATAAAAACTTGCCACCTGGCAGGTCATTGCCCTCTTCCTCACAATGGTGCTATGTTGGATTCTTAGCATTTATTTAACTCTGCTGTTGGCAGGTTGGATGCTCAGATATAGGAGTAAATAATTGATAGAGAAACTGGAGAATGATGATTTATTTTAGGTAAAGGGAAAATCAGGGAAAGCCTTTTGCTCATACTTTGGCCTCCTCAAACCTGTGTTGTTATTCATATAATTTATATAATGCTCTGTCTCCATTGCATACAAAAATATGTGGATGGATGTTTGCATCTTCTTTCCCACTGACACCCCTTGGTCCCTACGTTAATTAGCAGACATGTGGATCATTCTATCCCTGTTCAAATGACTGGACCACATACTATCTTCTGACTTTTCCATATGGGAAGTCCCAAACTTGTCTCAAAATGGAAAATTTGAAATGTGTCTCAAAATAGACAAATTTCAATGTGTAAAATAATGGTAGTGCCAAAATATTTTTAAGAATGATGATACTAAGCAATTCCAGGGCACTTAAACTGCTTAAATTTTTTACAGTGACTAGTTAAATCCTCAGAATAGCCTAAGGAGGTAGATACTAAGCCACACTCATTACAGACTGGGAAGGTAATGGTTAAGGCACCTGTCAAAGGTCACTCAGCAGCAGTCTTCTGGAGTGGGGATTCAAATCCAGGCATTTTGGTTTCAAGGGCTTAGCCCACACTGACACTTCTTTGGTAACCTCATTTTGAATTTTCTTAATTAATCTGCATCCCTGTTTGCTGTTGAATTACTTTATAAGAAAAATCAGCATATATTCTGAACACTGGCATGTTTGGGAGAGGTTGAATTAAACCATATTTTATATTTTACCATGATTTAAATCTTGAAACAGTATGCGTGTGTGTGTTTTTTACTTTAGATATCGCTGTCTTATTGTCTTGCTCACCACCATGATTTCCAAGAAAACCTCTGATTTTAATTTAGCAATATTCAAGCACCTTATCAATCAATCATTACATGTAGTCTCAAATAGAATTATTAATGCCCAAACTGCTAATTTATCTATATAAATTTATTCCTTTACTTAAAATATTTGCCTTGTACTATTTTAATGACATATTAAAGATTCAACGACACATTCTTGACCAATTTATGAGCTTGGGTATCTAAACAAGTTTGTGATAATTAAGCTGATTAAAAGAAAATGAAAGCATTTCAATAAAATTAATTCATAAGTGAGCTTCGGTTTGTTTGAATTCTGGTGTTAAGATTGGTTGAACTTGGAATATTAAATCAGTAGAATGATGGAATAGAAACCAAATGGATATTTACCAAACATATACAATAGCTTTTGTCTTCCCAATTGCTATTTTAGAGTCATTTAGTCTTTTAACTGATTTCTTGGGAAGCTGAGAGAAGCAAGACAATCATGAAAATACATTCATCCCTGCCTGAGGCCATTTGTAAACAATATGTAGATCATGCCAGAAATATTAATTGAGAATGTTAACTCAAATTGCCTATAGCATCCTGCATCAGTAGATGGCCTGAGGGAAAATAGCATTGCCAGTGTAGCCACATCTATATTTGAAGATCGAAATCTAAATGATGCTTCTATACAATGCACAGAATTGAATTGCCCTCAGGTGCCTTGGCAAATCCATAATCACAGGTCAACTTTCCCTTTCCATCCTAAGGCAAGTGACAAAGTGCGCCCCCTTTTTGGATGAAAAGCTGTAATAGCACTTTGAATACTAATATTAAAACAGTCACACTCAACAAGCCATCTGCAAACATGTTATTTTCAAAGGAGAATATTGACATTCATTCTTATCAAGTCACACCTCGCACTGACATGAAAAAATGTTATCATTGCTGAAAAAGAGGGAATTATGGCTAATGTTGTAAAAGCAGCAAAGAATACCATTCCCATATGGAAAAAAAAAAAACTTAATAGACAAATGGCCTTGACAAATGGCCTGAGGACAGGCTGTGTTCAGGTAATCCCTGAGTTTTTTTATTTGGCCTGGGTTTCATATTTGATCTAAATAAGCAAAACCCAATTTTGTCTTTTCTCATTTTGCCTGTTTCCTTTTTTAATTTCGGATCTTTTAGTATATATAAACTTGAGTCTATCTCGTCTTTTAGATAAAATTATTCTTTCCTCACTTTATTTTCAAAATCTTCTAATATAAGACCAAATAAACAATTCTAGACACTGATTTCATCCTTTTTGATGTGGTTGCCACCCTAGGATTCCTCACCCTCTAGAATTTGTGCTGATCAGTGTCTAATTCTAGCTATCTCCCATAATGTAGTTTATTTTCTGTTGCTTCCAAGTCACCATTTATTGATAAAGAAAGTCACAAAAGCAAATTAGTTACAAATCAAAGGCACACTTTCTTTGTTCAACTAGGCCATCATTGCTGTTCGGTTCTTTCTTTAAATATGTACTGACTGTTGTTTGGTATCATCTTTCTTCCATTAGTTATCCAAGACTTCTAACTTTATTTCTGAAGCCCCCAGTGTGATTTCTACAAATTCAGCTAATGGCCTGAATGATACGCCTACTCTACATGGAATACTACTAAACATTGCTGGAAAAAAATTAAGAAACCAAACTAAACGGAGGCTTATAACATTTTGATGAGTGGAAAATTCAATTAATTGGAGAGGTCTGTTCTTCCCAATTTAGTTTATAGACTCAATGTAATTCCAATTAAAACCCCAGGAAGGAGTCTTTTTGAGATGTAGAAATTGACAAGTTGCCTTATATGTATGAATTGGTGGATTGATAGCAAAAGGGATAGAGATGAAAGAATTTGTGGAGTGTCAGAAATGTTCAGTTGAATGGAGCTATGGGTACATACCCATATATATACACACACAACACACACACACGTGTATATGTATCTCTCTTTCTGTGTGTGTGTGTGTGTGTGTATACACTCACACACACATACATATATACATATATGTGTGTGTGTTGTGTGTGTGTCTCTATATATATTAGTTGTCAAAACTCATAAAAATACACACTTAAAATGAGTGCATTTTATTTCATCTAAATTATCTCAGTTAATTTAAAGAATATTGAATTGTAGTGTAATTGAAGAGGGGTGTGTGTGTATCTATCTATCTATCTATCTATATATATATTCAAGAATTTTAATCTCACATCACTTTCAATAACAATATTATTGGGAAAGACATTGACATTTAAAGTCACAGTGGATTCATAAACTGCAGTATTATTCAGTTATTATATATCAGTTATATAAAAGGTTATTAGATACATATGTATTATGTAATTTTCCTAATGTGTTATTTCTGTATATAGGAGATATCCAGACATAACAATGATAAAAAAGTTATAATTTAAGCTTTGTGGGCTATATGGTCTCTCTTCCAAATACTTATTTCTTCTCTAGTAGTGTGTAGTCATAGATAATACACAAACAAATGAACATGATATGTGCCAATAAAACTATTTAGAAAAATAGGCCATGTACTAGATTTGGCCCACGAGCTGTAGATTAGATTACTTAACCTGCTTTAGATGATAACTCGAAGTTCTTCTGTCAAGTAGAAATTGCCTGTAATTATTAGACTTTTTACCATTGTTCAAAAGAAGGTTCTACAATTTTCTCTATCTCTTAGCAGCAGCATGGTAGACACATTTTACTTCGAACAGAACTGAGGCAATTTCCATGGTTGATTTGCTGTATTTAAAAATGTATGCTCTGTAAAGAAGGAGTCATCAAATCCCTTTAAAAATCAATTTAAATATCTATATATTCATTTCTTTTGTCCAGAACAAAAGGACTATAGGTGAATTTATCAGAAAAACACAAACCAAAATGGAAAATCTTAATAAACATTAGATCTCACTGAATAGAACAATACCAATTTTTCATCCTACATATATTTTAGACATTTCCATTTCCATTTTGAACTATGGGGAAAGAAAGCCTAAGAAAAGAGAAGGGAATAATGATTAACAGTGAAAAAGAGAGTATATCTTTTGATACTTAGAAAGTCTTTTAGTAGATTTTTGTCTAATAAGATCTGATAAGCTCTTTTAGTTTTCCAAACAAAACTGAGGACAGGGTGAAGAAAGACAAAGATTCCTGAAATTTTCGTTCAAAATTTATTTAGGTTCCCTCTAAGGTGGAAAGATGTAGGCAGTATGGATACTATGTTCACCAGTGACTATACCACCCAATTCCCTACACCCACATCACTGTTAAATTTGCCATGAGTAATAGACTTGGTGATTGCTGATGATTTTCTTATTTCAACTTATACTGTAATAACAAAATGTCATCAACAATTTCTATGGAAAATATTATATTTAGGTATGTGTATATAAATATGTACATATATATTTGCTGATGACTTATTTCAACATGCATCATATTAAAATTACATGAAGAATTTATATGGAAAAGTAACGTGTGTGTATATGTGTGTGTGCATATATATATACACATATGAAAATACACACATATACTCGCCTTAGGTTTGCTTGTACAGGGACTAAGAGCATAATGGGAGTCCTTTGGAGTTGCTAAGTTAAAAGCCAAGACCATCTGGTATCAATTATCAGGGGGCTTAGTTTCTTTATTAGTTATAGACCCATAACATAGCCCAGTTGATATCCATGTTGTCTACAAAATCAGACACTTGACCATTTTACTGCGATTATTAGCCAGGTCCCCTTTCACCAGGTAAAAATCTCAGGTATGGAGAACTGAAAAATTCATCAAACTTCTCAGTTTAAAATGTATTAACCATCAGGGCCTCCCTGGTGGCGCAGCGGTTAAGCGCTGCGCTGTGGAGCTGTCGGCAGCAGCGATGCGAGTTCGACGCCTGATCAGGGAGAATCCCACATGGTGCGGCAGACCTCTCCTGCCTCGCCCGCTGCTCCCCTCAGCAGTGTATTTCTGATCTGCCTGTTCTGCTCCCCACTCTGTCTCTGGTGAAGCCTCTCACCGCTCCACACCTCTGGCTTGTACCCCAGCTGTATGTATAAATAAATAAATCTTTAAAAAAAAATGTATTAACCATCCCCCATCTGTAAAAGTTAACTCTCCTGTAAATTTCATTGTGATTTTGCCTTTTACCCCTTTTTTGCTCCCATTGTCTTCCATTCTGTGCTCTTCTCTCCTAATGTGTTTGACATATGTCCTTACATTTGTGTAAACCCTCACAAAATAAATGTATTTTGTGCGCACACATGCTCATGAATGCACACTTACAAGTTTAATTGGATGTGAGGAGTCTGAGGCTCCCGGGCAGGCATTCAGATGGTTGTTACACTGAGCAACTGAATATGCAGGCTTTTAACTCAGAAACAAGATCTAACTTAGGCATAATATTGGGGTGTTATCAGCTTTCAGGTGCAAGAGGAAATGACAGGCTAGTGTAAAGTGAGAAAAGATAAATGCATGAAACAGTGCAGTGGGTTGAAATAGGTATTATAAATGTCCTGTGCTGAGACTGATTCTGTATATGGAGAAATGTGGCGAATTAAACCAAAGTAGAAACAAGATCTAAGAATGACTTTGAGTCACAAAGGAGGAAGAATGCCAGAATTACGGTTGATTAGTTGATATCAAGTATCAGATCAAAGGGAATGCAAGGTCTTAACGAGGACAAATTGCTCATTCAAGAAATTTGAGTATAAAGTGATGGGCAGATTAAAAAAAATTAAAAGCCAGGAAATAATTAGAGCATGGGGCTGAAGAATCTTGTTGAATTTGTTTTTTAACATGTAACTCTGAAAGGAAATGGTAAATAGCCACTGAGGCAATGGAAAAGTGCTATTAATGCTATTAGTTGAAGAGAGAAGGGGCAGATCCAAAAGCACTGATGAGAGGCTAATCTTGAACAGGACATAAGGTTCATACCCTGGAGGAAAAAAATTAAATAAAGTTAATCATCTCAGCAAATAGCCTCAGAATTTCCCCCAATGCCAAAATCCGAAATCAGGTGCAGAATTTGTCTCTCTTGCCATCTCTGTTTTTTCTGCCTTGAAGCAGACCCCACATCTAATTCCTATTAACCTTGAAACAAAATGTGTCTTTCCATTTTCATTTCCATTTTCAGTTACTGTCTTAGTACTGGCACTCATCAGTTTCTCTCTGAAATTCTACACATGCTGACATTCATTCCTCATTCCCTTATCATCCATCCCCTTCACTGTTCAAGAGTGAGCCTTCAAAAATGGGAATCTGGTCATGTGACTTAATGCTTAAAAATTCCTCCGTGGCACCACATGATCTTTGGGGATAAACTCATCTCTTGAGTATGACCTACATGACCTTTCATCAACTGGCTCCTGCTCCCTTCAGACTCATGTTTTATGCCCCAGGACCCCTGTTCTTTCTAGTCTGGCTCTACTTAGTACCTTATAGTTCCCTGGATACTGCCCATTCTTGAACGTTCCAGTGTTAGCACTTGTTGCTGCCCCTGCCTAAAATGGTGGAGAAACTTAGAGAACCACTATAAAACGGGTGATCCTTTGTCTGAACCCCTAAGGAGATTGCAAACACTGGGACACATAGAAATGAGTGACCTGGCTGGGGAGACAGCTAAGTGATTATCTTCTTGCTTTCTTACCTAAGAACTTAGAACAACTGTTTTTTGTTCTCAACTTAGATAAAAATTCTCAGAAGCCTTCACTGATTTCCTCCACTCACTTGTGACTTGGGGCTCTTCCTGAGGGCTTTGCCTCACTCTCTGCCATTATCTTGACAATTGGATGCTATAGATACATGTTCACTTATGTCTCTCCTGCTAGAGTCCTATGTGTTCCTGTGATTTTGGTCCTTTCAGCAATCCAGACTAAGTATTATTCATTTTGCTCAGGTAAGAAATGAGTCCACCTATTAAGTTTCTATATAGTTTTAGTTCACCTGCCTTTTGTGTTTGCAGAAAAACATTTCTTCTTTCGCAAGAAGAGTCACCAGACATCACCTGGTTCGTTTCTTCATGTTTTCCAGTGGCAGCATACCTAGAGAAGTTAAACGACTTACTCAGTGTCGTAAGCAGGGAAATAAAGTCTGGTATCTTCACCTGGTGCTGCCTTTACTAAACCAGTAGTACAGCTCACTCAGCAGCAGTCAATAGGGCTCTCCATTTCCAGCGTTTCTTCCAGAACCTTTGTCAGAGATGGTGTAGATGAGAATGGAATTCTCCAAGTATTCTGTCATGTGATTATATATTAAAATTTTTAGCTTTGAGATGGCAAATAATAGGTGCTTGGCATATGTTGCTGTTCTTTTTCATGTACTTTCATGTTTCTGCTATTGAATTATTCAACTTAATCTAATGAATATTGTTCATACTGATGATTGATAAAGGTGAATGCTTTTAATATGTACTCAGGATGCTGTGATTTGTCTCTACTACTCTTGCCTCAACTCCCCACATATCCTCACATATCTTTTGCTCTGTAAGCACCTCTCTTCTTTTAGTATTTTCAAACCTCCCTAATTTCATACAGTGCCATTATTTTATAAATGTTACTCACTCTGACAGAAATATCTGTTATCCTTGTCTTCTTAGTAATCTGGGAATTCGACACTCAGTTCACGCCTTACCTCTTTGCTGAAAAGTCGTCTGAATGTCCTTCCCCCATGAAGTTAGACTCCCTCCCAGTCCTTTAATTTATTTCGTATACCCCCCTCTTTCCCAGTATATTCTAAGATCTTTGGGTTGAAACATAGCATATTACATGTTCATGCTTATCTCCTGTGACTATAATAGTTTTCAAAGAATTTCCATTGATTAAATTTGTCTATGTCAAATGTCTGATTAGAAGTCTGCAAAATAATGATACAAATACAAGTGATAAGTATATGACGTATCAACAAATACACGGAATTCACTAGTAACTCAAAGGCTAAGGCCAAGAAAAGTAAGGCAATGCTGTTTAATGAGAAGAGTAGTGAATATATCAATCAAGTAAAAATAGTATAGGTTTATAGTCACCATTTAATCCTCAAAGTAGTTTATTAGGGAGGTACTATTTTTAGCTCCTATTTCAGATAAAGAAACTGAGAACCAAAACCATGCTGTTAGTAAATGATAGAACCAAAATTTCAGTTGAGATTTTTTTTTTTAGCCCAGAACAATGTGCTAAAATATTATGCTAGCTCTTAAAGGTACTATCTCCAAAGATATCAAAACAGCATTATTGCATGAAATCAACAGAGAAACTAAGTTCAGTAGGCTCAACTTCTGATAAGCTGAGATGAGTTATCCTGATGGGTGACCTCTTAAACATTCCATTCTATTTCAGGATACAGTTGAAAAGAGCATTATGACTCTTTTGTAATTCACTCACTTGTATTATTCAGAATTTTGCTGGAACAAATGTAAACAAGGTTTTATCCACAAAGTTCTGTCCACACTCAGTTCCAAGTGTATTTTCTCTCATGGCGTGTTTCTGTGTCAGGCCTTGGACTGTATTACTAACCACAGGATGTTGGCCCTTCCTCTGGGCAGTGCTTCCTCATGGCTACAAATGCTGTATCACCTGAAATGTGATCACATGCAATGAAGGTGCCACGTTCTTGTCAGCAGTGATCAGTGTGGTAGATACTGCACAGACTTACACACATGAAAATAGAAATTGGCTTGAGGATCCTATTAAAACCCAAATTCAGAGCTAAATATGTTCTGGGAACTTGTTAACATCCTTTCCTGTTTGTTTGTTCTAATGTTTATAGATCTTTATACCAATCACCTATTGTGTTCAGTGCTAGAGTTAAAACCAGGAAATGTAATAACCAGCATATGAGCCCAGCACTACTCCCATCTGTTTGAAGTCACTCTTTCCAAAGTGTCAGCTTTGACAGAATGTTCTCCACAGGGTTCTTATGAACCTCAGCAGCTAGTGCATTGATGAAGAATGTTGAGTAAATCCCACTTTCTGAATGGAAAAATCCCAACAGGTTCCTAATGTCTATTAACCATATGGCTTTGATAATCACTTTTTGATCTCCTTTGTTCTTATCCAGAGTGTCCAAACTAGTCAGGGACTATCACTCTTTACCATTATAGAAATGCAAGGCATAAAATTATACTGGTATGGATGGGTATTAGTGGAGGAAATGTAATCAAAGAGTGGGAATGTCATGCCCCCTAGACTTTCTGGGATTGGCTCTTGCCATTGGGTGATAATAATGGATCTCTTTCATTTGTTTATATTAAATAGGTTGTTTCCCACGAAGTCTGTTCTCTAAAACAAGGTGAAAAAGAAAGAATACTAGGCTTGCAAACTCTTGGGACAATACTATAAACAACTATGTGAATAGACTGTGCTACAATTCCTGGGAAAGGCACATTAAGAAGCAATGGGTAGCCCACCATGACCTTAAGTTCAGGAGATATACTTGGAAAACTGAGGAGGCCAAATTTGCTGGAATTCACAATACAGAAGAGTAGAGAGGAGAGTGCTATACAGAGAAAAAATTCTGAATAATTACAGAGTCCCTGTTAAGTATTAAGTGAATATGGTCAGCAAACATATGTGAGGAATCTCCTTACTATCCTGGAGAGAATCACGTAAAGTTATTAAAGGTAGCACTCTCTGGGCGCTCACACAAGACCAGGAAGAATTCCCAGTTTTACCATCTAGAGTGGAAAACCTCATAATTAGGAGGCATTGGGTATTCCAAAGCTCCCCACAAAGTCTTCATGAAGAAAGTAGCAGATATTTGCAGTGAGCCCTGTTTGGCATGTTGAAGTGAATGCAAAGGGGAGAGAGGTAGGACACTAATATCATTAACTAAGGAACCTGAACCAAAGATGATTTAAGAAGCAAAAACTTTTGTTTCTAATGCAGAACCATCTGGAGGCCATGATAGAAATCTTTCAAAGCTTCTCTTCTGCAAGGATTTCAAGTGTACCAACAATGTTTTCCAAGTATAATATAGAATGGAGATGGAGGCAAGGACAATCTTGTGCAAAATTGACATTCTGTATTATACAACAGACACATACCCATTCAGATTTGATGCTTGTTAAGTTTCCCCCTGATATCTCATGGGCTCACTGGGAATTTCTGGTAGATGAAAAGTCCTGAGACACATGCTTAATGCACTATAGAAGTTACTGTTTTCTATCATGGTTCATTGCTTAACCCAATCTGCCAATAGCCAGAAGGAATTTTTTCTCCCCCACGGGGCCTCCCAGATGAGAAGCTTTCCCAACATTATTGTTATTGTCTTTGTAAGTTGATTTTCCATTAGGGTTAGAACTGTAGGGGGAAATTGGTTTCAGCTTTTTTTCCTAAGAAATTAATCTCAGTAGTGATATTAGGACGTTCAGCTCAGATAAAACACTGTGTTCTTACTGATGAAAATTAAGTACCTAATAAATGCATAACTATAATTTCTCTGTGGTTTGAAGGGTTTTTAAATTCACACATTTTTATAAAAGTTTCACTAAGACATTGACTGTCTTATCATTTGTAAATTCTATGAAACTTGACCTTGGGAATCACATTTAGGGAACTAGAAAGTGACAATGGAGATGATTTTGCTGATCTTTATTAATCTTGAAATTTTTGAATTGTATCCCTCAGTATACCCTGTGAGAATGAATCAGATTTAATAATATCCCAGTAGTCTCTTCCCATAAAATTTCTATAGTTTCTAGAGTCACAGTTGCAGCACACACATTCTCAACCTGTTCACAAATTGTCCTGATTATCTCCTGCCTTAAGTGAAATCAATAAGTATATTAACTCTAATTTATTTGAGATACTCTTAACCAAATTGAGGAAGTTCTACACTACTCCTACTTTTCTAAGAGTTTTTGACCTGAAGGGGTGTTGAATTTTACTACATTTTTTTCTGTATCACAAAAATCATGTAATTTCTTTTCCTTTTAATATGGTAGATTACATTGACTTTTGAATATTGATATACCCCTGCATCACTGGAATAAAAACAAACCAATCATGCTGTAAAATTCTTTTCTATTTAATGCCAAATTCTATTTGCTAATATTTTGTTAGTAATTTTTCCATATATATTCATGATGGATACTGATCTTTACTTTTCTTTTTTTTTTTTTTTTTTTTGTCCTTTCTTCATCTGGCTTTGATATTAGGGTAAACAGACTTAAAATTAGTTCTAAGTTTACTTCCTTTTTATCTGATAGAGGAAAATTGGTGTTAAATCTGTAAATATTTGATTTAGTTCTCCAGTGAAACCATCTGGAACTGGAGAATTTTTTTGGAGGGAGATTGAAACTTTAAAAATTGAATTCCTTAATATTCAAATTATTCAGATTCTAATATGGTATAGTAGCTTGTACATTTGAATAATTGGTCTCTTTCATCTAAATTGTTAAATTTATATGTGTAAATTTATTCATAATGCTCTGTTATTTATTACCTTTTTGGTGTTTGCAGGGTCTAGATTAATCTCCCCCATTTCATTCTTGATACTAGTAATATGCTTTGATTTGCTTCTGTGTTGTATGTCAGATCTCTAGAGCTAATTCATCTTCCTTAAACTTTATGTGTGTTGATTAATCACTCCTCTTTCTCTCTCCCCTTAGTCCCTGATAACTACCATACCTGTCTTTCATGTTTTGAATTTGACTATTTTAGATAATTCATAAATAGAACCAGGTTAGGTGATGTTTTGCAATTATGAATGCAGGAATTTTATTTTCCTCATGGTTTCCTGAATAAGCAAAGCTTGGAGGTTTGGGGAGTCAATATTCTTTACAGCAAACTTGAACCAATGTGGTTTAGTGAAGAAGACGTTTTTGTTAGATAAATCCCAGTTCTTTTTTGAGGTGCAATGATTCCACAGCCTCTCAAGGGATGGCTCATATGATGGATCAGACAGCTACATTTTCTTCTGAAGTTGTGGCCAGCTGCATAATGTTCTGTATTGAATTTACTTTTCTTTCTTGCCTCAGAATTAGTTCTCCCATGCAATTTCACACACTCTCCCGACCCAACATCAGTAAAATGTTAACATTAATCTTTCCTATAGGCTCTGTTTTCTAAGGAACTTTGGCTAAGATAGGGACATTTAATGATTCTGCACATGCATTCAGTGGACTGTCTGTAAGAGAGAATCCTGGGAAAATGAGGGAGACTTCTTGTCATGAAAAGGAACAGGAGGTCAATTTTAAGGAAAATCACAAAGAGAAATGAGATGATGTGAGATGAATGAAACAGAAGAAGGAGAAAAAACAGAAACATGAATAGCATGAAAATGAGAAATTACTCACCAGATTTAAGCACTAAGCTTTCTTTGAAATTTCTTTCAGGACTAGGAAGAATAACAAATTTGGAATATGAAATTAAGGGTGTTGTTGTTGACAGAAGCAGAACAAGTGAACTCCCAGAAGAGAGCAGGCTGCCGGGAGTCTGTCTTCCTTCTTACATTTGTAGATTTCTTTAGAATTCGATGAAGATACCTGTATCAAGGTCATCATTATTATAAGTTGAGATAAAGAAAAAAAACATAGTGTGTGAGGTTGGCAATTTATCTGTGAAATGGATGAGAAGCAAAGAAAATACTGGAAATCAAAGAATATTAAAGTATCATGTGATGGTTTTGTAGCCCTGGCCCCTTTAGGGATTTTCTTTACAAGCCTGTTTGAATCCTGGCTGAGGAACAATAGACAAACTAATTTCCAAAATTTTATCTATTTTTTCTTTTTTTTCTTTATATATTTTCCTTTATATCTTTTGCATTATTGTGTATTCCCCGTGGGTTACCCATCAACAAATCACCCGTGAACCGTCACCATAGTCCCTTGTGCTCTAATCAAGGTCAAAAGTTCTCTGGGACGAGAGTGTAAATACATTAGTCAATGTCTTTGTCTTTCTGATGTTTCTCAAGTTTTTGCATGCATCAGAGTCAACTGGAGATTTGCTATAACATGTGGACTCCCCAGAGTTTCTGATTCAGGAGGTCTAGGTTAGAGCTGTAGAATCTGCATTTCTCTCTAGTTCTTAGGCGTTACTGATGTTGCTGATCCCAGGAACAACCTTTGAGAACTACTGCCCTATGTTATTAGGAGAAGTGATAGTATAGACTAGCCAAAGATAGAAGTTTAAGAACTACAGTGGTCCAGGGGAAGTAATACACTGTGCTGAATCTCCGTGGGGATTGTCAGAACAAATTTGAAATTTAAGATCAATCATGTACTATAGGGTTTTATATTGTATGCAAAAGAAATCAATTCCCCCTTGGTTTATTGAAGTTAGAAGGAAAATCTTTAAAAGGTATTTCATAAATAGCTAGTGTTAATGTTGTTAGTCTGTGTATAACAGAGTCCTGTGAAAATTATTCTATGTTGGTATGAAAAAAATCCCTATGGAAAACTTTCTAGATGAATTAGCTGGGTCTCTTTTCACATTCTCTCTCCCTCAATACTGAAAAATAATTGCTGACACATGTATGTAGCTATCATATTTTAAAAAGAAAATACCTCTGATGCCCTAAAGTGTCACTATGACTGTCTGTCAGAAACTGAAGTGACATTGAAAAGCTGCTGTTTGGAATGATTAACCACCACGATAGAAATTGTACCATAAGGGCCTCCCTGGTGGCGCAGCGGTAAAGCTCTGCGCTGTGGAGCTGTCCGCAGAGGCAACGTGAGTAGCATGCCCGCCTGGCCGGCTGGGGAGAGTCCCACATGGGGCAGCATACCTCTCCTACCTCGCCCGCTGTTCCCCTCAGCAGTGTATTTCCATCGATCTGCCTGTTCTGCTCCCACTCTGTCTCTGGTGAACCCTTTCGCCGTCCTGTGCCTCTGGCCTGTACCCCAGCTTGTATGCATAAATAAATTTTAAAAAATCTTTAAAAAAAAAGAAATTGTACCATAAGATAGAGTTTATTTAAAAATTCAAGCTGTGTAGGAAATGATAGGAGAAAAACACTTCTTTTCCATGGTTCAAAGGGAAGCTCTAGGCTGATGATTTTGACCTTGACTGCAGATTACAGTAACTTGGGGACTTTAAATTAATATGATTCCCATGCTTTATTCCATACCAATTAAACTGTTCTGTGAGTGTGCAGTGCTTTTATATTGCTCATAACAAATTACCATAAACTTAAAATCTAAAAACAACATAAATATGTTATATCACAGTTTCCCATCGGTCAGTCAGGTTAATTGAATTCTCTGATTAGAGTCTTACTAGGCTGAAATCAGGGCTTAGAGGTATGACGTCATCTGAGACTCAGAGTCCTTTTAGAAGCTCACAGGTTATTGGTAGAATTTAGTTTTGTATGATTGTAGGACTAACATCTTCAGGTCTTAGTGGCTAGCCACCATTCCCTTTAATATGTCCCTTCCTACAAAATGGCAGTTTGCTTCTTCAGAGCCAACAGAACAATATGTGTCCTACTTTTAATGTCATAACTTGTGTATCTTATCTATGGACCCTATTTAAAAGGGACTGCCTGATTAAGCCAAGACAAAACAGGTTAATCTTATGTAAATCAGTTTATTAGGGACTCGAATACATTGGCACCATACGTTGTATCAGGGTGCAAATAATATAACCTGATAACAGAAGTCATACCTCCACCACATTCATAGGTCTCATCTACACTTAAGGAGATTGGTTATATAAGCACTCAACATTGGGGCACCTACATATATGAGGAAAATGGTAACATATATGAAAGCAGAAAATACAGTAATAGTGGGGACTTCAGTAACCCTCTCTAAGCAATGATGGATCATCCAGATGGAAAAACAGCAAGCTGATGTTGAATTTGAGCCATACATTAGACCAAATGGGCCTAACAAACATTTCTCAAACACTCCAACTAATAGTAGCAGAATACACATTGTGTTCAGCTATACAAAGACATTCTCCAGGATAGATGACTTGGCATCAAAAGAAGATAGAAATCATACCAAGTATCTTTTCTGACCACAAGGGTATGAAACTAAAGATCAACCAAAGGAAAGCAGGAAAATTTTCAAGTATGTGAAAAATAAACAATATCCACCTGAAAAAACAGTGGGCCAAAGAATATATAAAAAATAAAATAAAATAAATCTCAAAAAGAAACAAAATAAAAACTACAAAATAAGCCTAACGTTAGCAGAAGGAAGAAAATCACAAAGATGAGGGGGGATAAATGAAACAGTGATCAGAAAAACAATAGAAAAAAATCAATGAAATTCAGAGACTTCTTTTTTCTTAAAAAGATCAACAAATTGAGAAATATTTAGTTAGACTAGATGAGAAATAACAAGGGAACACACAGTAAATGAACCCAGAAATTAAAGAAGAGATAGTGTAACAAATACTACATAAATACTACATAAATACTACAAATACTACATGGAAGGGTAAGAGACTACTTACTATAAACAATTACATGGCAACAAATAGAATAACCTAAAAGAAAGGTATAAATTACTAGATCTAAGAAATGTAGTAAAATTGAATGTGTAAGAAATAGAAAATCTACAAAGACCAATACCAGGTATGGAGATGATACACTAATCAAAAACCATTCAACAAGGAAACGATGGCTTCGTTGGTATGATTTCTACAACGTATTTAAAAGAAAACTAAAATCAACTTCTTAAACTCTTTCAAAATATTCCAGAGGGGAGAATACTCACAAAGTTATACATTGAGGTCAGTATTACCCTGATACCAAAGCCAGATAAGGACACTAAGAAAACTGTAGACTAATATCCCTGATGAAATAGATGCAAAAATTCTCAAAATACTAGCAAGCCAAATTCAATGACTCATTGCAAGAATCATGCACTATCACCAGGTGGAATTTTCCCCTGGAATGTGAGGATGGTTAAGCATATACAAATCAGTAACTTTGATACACAACATTAAGAGAATGAAATATAAAAAATAAATCATAATGATCATTTCAATAGATTCAGAGAAAGCATTTGACAAAATAAAACATGAACTATAATGATAAAAATCTTCAAGAAATTGAATATGGAAGATCCACACCTCAAAATAATAAAGACCATATTTGACACACCCACAGTAAATATCATAAATATCAAAGGAGGCACACACCTCTTGTTATTTCATATTCAAACTAGTGAAGGGCAAAAACAAACAAAAAAAAATCTAGAAGGCCAGCGGAGTGAAAAAAATTAAATTTAGAAGGACAGGATATGAAAACATCAGATTTTTCATCAGAAACTCACCAAACCAGGGCCTCCCTGGTGGCGCAAGAGGTTGAGTCTCAGCACTATGAAGCTATGGGCAGCCACTGTAGCACAAATTAGATCCCTGGCCAGGGAGCTTCCCACATGGCGCTGTAGACCTCCTGCCTCGCCCACTGCTCCCCTCAGCAGTGTATTTCAGTAGATTTGCCTGTTCTGCTCCCCACTCTGTCTCTGGTGAATCCTCTCACCTCTCCGTACCTCAGTCCTGCACCCCAGTTCTTGTATGCATAAATAAATAAATGAATCTTTTAAAAAATTAAAAAAAAACTTATCCAACCAAAAGCTAGTGGAGTGACATCTTTAAAGTTCCAAATTCAAAAAGAAATAGAGGTCATAAAAATATCTTTCAAAATGTATGAGAAATGACCTGTTTAGAAAATAAAAGGTGAAAGAAATTGATAGGAGACATGAGCTACAAATAACATGTTAAAGGAAGCTCTTCAGGAAGAAGGATTATGACGTAGACAGAAACTTGGATATACACAAAGAAATTAGGAGTGCTAGAAATGAAACAATTAAAAGCAAGTATGTATATACAGTTTGTTATTATTTTGAATTTCTCTGACAGAAAACTGACTTTCTAAAGCAAAAATAATAGCAATGCGTTGTGTGTTTAGAATATATGTAAGTGTTGAAAGATAACCATCACATGAAGGACATATTTGAGAGTATGTTGTTTTACAAAGTACTTAAAGCCATGTACTATTATTTGAAGATAGATTCTAATTAATAACAGATACATATTATAAAGTCTAAGATAATCACCAAAAAAAATAAATAGTAATAAAAAGGCCAAAAAAGAAGTATAAAGAAACAAAGATCAGGTGAACTAAATAAAAAATATTATCTAGGTTTTTTTAAAAGATTTATTTATGCATACAAGAGCTGAGGTCTGCTGTGCCATGTGGGAAGTTCCCTGGCTTGGGCTGCAGATAGCTTCATAGTGCTGAGACTTAACCCCTTGTGCCACCAGGGAAGCCCTATCTAGGTTTTTGTTTGCAAAAAATCTAGGTTTTTGCTCAGAATTCAGATAAAAGGAAACAGAGAGAAATTCATGTTACCTGTTTTTCAAACTTACCACAAAGATGCTGCACTAAAGACAGTGTGATATTGGGCAGAGTAGAAGAATATGTATTCATGGAACAGAAGTGAGAGTCTACAAATAGACCCAAACACATACGGTAAATTGATACTTAGCAAAAATGCAAAAGCAGTTCAATTGATAAAAGATAAACTTTCAATAAATGGTGCTGGACCAACTGTATACACGAATTATAAACCAAATAAATAAAAGGTACTTTGATTTATGCCTTGCAGTCTATTCTAAAGACTCAAAAGTATTATATATCTACATATAAAATCTGAAAGTATAGAATTTTTGGAAAAAAATGTCTGACTTTTGGCTAGGTACAATAGGAACAGCCCCAAAAGTACAATTCATAAAAAGACAAAATTGCTAACCAATGAGGATTTATACAATGAAAACTGCAAGATTATAAGATACTACTAAAGGATCTAGATCATAACATAAGGAAATAAAAGATATTCTGTACTCATGGATGGGGAGAATCATTATAGTCTAATGACAATTCTACATAAAAGGATGAATAGATTTAAAGCAGTCACTAATAAAATACCAACAGTATTCTTCAAGGAAACTAAACAAAAAATACTAAAATATATATGGAACCATAAAAAGGCTAACTGTAAAAATAACCCTGAGACAAAAGGAGAGAAATGGAGGCATTGTATTACCTAACGGAAACTATGTTATAAAAAGCAGTAATTAAAATAATATGGTATTGGAATAAAAATAGGAACATGGGTCAATGGAAAAACATTTAAAGCCCAGAAATAATTCCACACATATACCAATACTTCATTTATAATAAAGGAGCTACAATCATACAATGGAGAAAGGAGAATCTCTTTAACAAATGGTGCTGGGAAAACTGGAAGGCCACATGTAAAAGAGTGAAGTTGGATCATTCTGTAACTCCAGGCACAAAAATAATACCTGTATCAATAAAATATATAGAAGAAAATATTGGTGATATATTTCATGATGTCATTGATAATGATATCTTTTTTTTTTAGCTTTTATTTATTTTATTTTTTATTTTTTTACATACAAGCTGGGGTACAGGCCAGAGGCATGGGGCTACGAGAGGGTTCACCAGAGACAGAGCGGGTAGCAGAACAGGCAGATCAGAAATACGCTGCTGAGTGGAGCAGCGGGCAAGGCAGGAGAGGTCTACCGCGCCATGGGGGATTCTCCCTGGCCGGGCGTCGAACTCGCGTCGCCGCTACCGACAGCTCCACAGCGCAGCGCTTAACCGCTGCGCCACCAGGGAGGCCCTGATAATGATATCTTTGAGGAATGGACTTCTACACCAAGGGGTGAAAAAGCAAAAATAAGCAAATTGGGATTACCTTATTAAAAACCTTTTACACAGCCAAATGAAAGCTAAGTAGATTAAAAAGACATCTACTAAATGAGAGAAAATATTTACATATTACACAACCAACAAGGAGTTAATATCCAAGATATATAAAAAAAGTATTCAATTTAACAACAAGGAAACAAACAACCTAATTAATTAATAGATGGATTTGAGCAGACAATTCACCAAAGAGGATCCAATAGATATATGGAAAATGTTCAGCAGCACTTTTAGTAAGGGAGATCCAGGTCAAACCCAAATGAGATGTAACCTCGTATCTGTGAAAATGACACATATTAAATAGACCTTCAACAACAGGTGCTGGAGAGGATGCAGAGAATGAGGAACCCCTAATATATTGTTGGTGGGAATGTAAACTCCTGCAGCCATTTTGGAAAAGTATCTGAATTTAACTTAAAAAACTAAAAATGGAAATAACATATGATCCAGCAATCCCACTCTTGGGCATCAGTCCAAAGAACACAAAACCATCAATTTAAAAAATCATATGCTCTATAATATTTATTGCACCATTATTTACAATAGCATTATTTACAATAGTGAACCACCTAAATGTCCACTGACAGAGGGTTGGATCAAGAAGATGTAGTGTATATCCACACAGTGGAGTGTTGTTTAGCCATAAGGAAAGATGAAATATTTACAGCCAAATGGAAATACATGTAATAAAACAAGTCAGAATGACAAAGACAAATATTGGACTCTTACATCATGAATGATTCAACAAAGCAAAATACTTTTAAAAACTGTACATTAATAATGAAGTAAAGCTTCTGAGATTAAGGGGAAAGAGTGGGAAATGACCAAAGTGATAAAAGGGATGGTGGTGGGAACAACAATTAAAAAAAACCCGAATCTACTTTAGATCAGATCTGTTTCTGGTACAACCAGCTAGGGGGATAAAAAGTTGCCTGCGACATAAAACTGGCCAAAGTTGACCTGTCAATTTTACAGTCAGAGCTGTGTGATTCAAAAGCTTTGCTTATTCTCAGTTGATTAGACCAATACTTATGACCCTCAGGACCTATTCTATGCATTTTATCTCAATCATACAACTTGTCTATTTCCCAACTAAAATTCACATTTGTTTTTTAAAAAAAACCCACAAATGCTCTGGTTCTGTTGTGTGCTGTCTTGTTAGGATTTCAAATCCATCTTCTGAAAACTTGATTTACAAAAAAGTTATTTATTACTTTTTAAATTATTTATTTATTTATGCACACAAGAGCTGGGTTGTAGGCCAGAGGTGTGGGGGGGCGGTTAGGGGGATTCATCAGAGACAGAGTGGGGAGCAGAATAGGCAAATCTACTGAAATACACTGCTGAGGGGAGCAGTGGGCAAGGCAGGAGGTCTGCTGCGCCATGTGGGAAGCTCTCCAGGCTGGCTATGGAACTCCTCCTGCAGTGGCTGGTGATGTTTCATAGTGCTGAGACTTAACCCCTTGCGGCACCAGGGAGGCCCCTAGAAGACATTTTTCTAGGATGGATTTGGTAGATTTTATTTGGTGCTACATCACAGGGAAGTCAAGACCTTTGTGTTGCTATGGTAACAGAGAGCAGCTGCTCACAAACTCATTTCCTGTGGTGCGATAATCCCTTCTCCCTAGTTTTAGCTGGGAACAAATCTGGTAACTTGTTATGATGTGACTGTCGCCAGTGCTGATGGTTCTATTTAGACCTACATCTGATATTTTCTTTTCTCCTTTTTGCTTTAATAATGAATTAACCACATTATAGTAAATGTAGAAAAGAAAAAAAATTGTAAGTACACACAGAGCACAAACACATTTAATGATAATATTTATTTCTCAGAAGGCAGTTCTGGTTCTACCATCTACTATCCATTCGACCTTGGGAAAAAGTCTTAACCTTTGTGAGACAAAATAAATCTTAACTGTCAAAGACAGTAATAACTGTTATATTGTAAATTTTTATTTTTTGCTTTCTTTTTAGTTTTTAACTTTGAGACTTCATTGACATGAATATGCAAATAGTCTGTTGCTTAGGGGCTTCCTTGGAATATTTGCCAAGTTTCCTTCTTTTTCCTCGAAATGTCTCCTAACCTCCAGTCATCCCAAGATACCACCCCTACCCCGTGAGAACTTGTAGTGGTACATTTGAAAAGTGCTTGGACTGTTTAACTATCAGCATGTAATATAAAACCAATAGGAAGACAATGCTGATACATGAAAGCTAAAACTTTTCCCTGTGACATTGGCTTTCCCAAATGACAATTATTTCAAAGCCCTTTGCATTGTTAGTGCCGAGGGCTTAGGGTGCCTCTGTGCCTCAAAACATTACTTGAAATTCAAGGATCTGTCTTGTGTACCTGCACAAGGTTAAGAATCACTATTCCCCAGAAATTATTTAAACTCAAAAGTATCTCTTGTCCTTTGCTCCATGTCCGGCATCCTCAAAACTCCGGAAGCTAGCATCCTAGCTCTGTCCCTTAGCTGTGTAAACCTCAATGGCTTGGTTTTCTCATCTCTAAATTGCAGATGCTAATAGACATGAGTTCACAATTGTTAGATTTAAATGAGTTGATGAATGAAAATTATTCATGCCGTTGCTGACAAATACTGCCCACAAACAAGATGAACATCTGGACTCTCAGGAAAGAGTAAGAGGAAAATTTTGCATTCTGTCAGTACTCATCATTTTTTCCTTTTTCGCTTTATCCCATTTTTATTTTTTCTAGTTTTTCTTTGCATTAATACCCTTGTTTCCTGCTGAGGCTTTAGTCTGTATTGCAATTTTCAGTTTCTGTAATGATTACCTGTTTTGTACCATCATTACCAGCACACACATGGGCAAAACTTTGATGTGAATGAATTTTGCCTTGTTATATTGAAAATATTTACTTAATGCCTTGTAGATTGTCTTGCACTGTTCCTGGTACAAGACATTTTGAAAAGGTGAACCAAGGTTCCTCCATTTCAGAAGCTTAATTCTAGTAGCTGCTCACAACCCTCAGTGCTCACATGCTTTCTGCTCTGGGTTCTGTCCCAGTTTACTGACATCCCTCTGTCTTGGGTCCTATTCTCATTGAATTTTTGTTTATGATCTTGAGCTTAGGGTTTAACCCAAACTAATATGCTTAAGAGTGATACTGTTTAACAAACACTTTGTTTAGTATGCATTGATTGGGTCTGTGCTGTGTGCCAGGTTCTATATCCACTATATATAATTTATATTCCTTCTCAGAAAGCCTTCTAGAAAATACTTAATCCAAAGCATATCAGTTGAAAAATTAAGGCGGTCAGGGTAAATAAATATTCATGAGGCAAACTTTTAAAAATCGCCAATAGGGGGCCTCCGTGGTGGCACAGGGATTAAGTCTCAGCACTACGAAGCTATACGCAGCCACTGTAGCACCAGTTCAATCCCGGGTCAGGGAGCTTCCCACATGGCATAGCAGACCTCTCCTGTCTTGCCCGTTGCTCCCCTCAGCAGTGTATTTCGGTCACTCCACCTGTTCTGCTCCCCACTCTGTCTCTGGTGAATCCTATTACCCTACACACCTCTGGCCTACACCCCAGCTCTTCTATGCATAAATAAAGAAATCTTTAAAAAAATAAATAAAAATCACCAATAGGTATTACTCTATTCCACAATGATCTTGTCGGCCCCTGGTGCCATGTTTTCAGCTGACAAACAAGATGATTCTGGTTAAAGGCATTCAGAGGAAGAAAATGGAATGATAATGTCTTTTTTTAAAAATTATGTTTATTCAAGCAACATTGTCAGACCATACCCATAACCAAGAGCCAGTAATCTTATACCGCAGACCATTGGGAGTGATAATTTCCAAATTCATAATTCATGCCATTCCAAAGCAAGTAGGAGATCCAAAACATTAAAATGGCGTTTGCTTATAGTAAAATTTGTGCCAAGTATGCAATAAAAGAAGTTGTTGCTAGTAGGGTTATTAGTCCTGCTTGAGGTCTTAACCTAACATATTAACTTCTTACTAGTCAAATATCTATCTTGAAAATGTCTCCTCTGCATAGTAGTGGTGACCTGTGACTCCGATCCCATTGCCATTTGAGGTTCTAAAACCACCATACATTAAGGATTCTATCTGCGTTTCCATCCTTATAGAAGCATTGATGAGCCAGGAGCTTTTCTAATAACAATGAACACCACATAAATGGAATATTCATCCATAAGTGCCATTGTTATTAGGATAGAATGAATCACTGTGGGTAAAAACAAACAAACAAACAAAAAAAACAATAAAACTTTCTTCTAATTGGTGCTCAAAAGTCACTAACTTCTGTACAATAAATTACTGTTGTTTTCAACTAGTGTGAGATGTCCTCCTGAGACTAAGAGATTTGCTCAGATGTTTAGCTTTTCCATACCAGTTAACCTCTATTAACCTTTCATCTATCTAGTTCCTCAGGAACATTAACCCATGCACTTGTAGGGATTTGTGAGTGCGCAAATATCAGGTTCTAAAAACTGAAGAAGGGCTCCTAAGTGACAATGCGTAGGTATCCACCTTCACCATCATGGCCATCGTGGACCTCAGCATTTCAAAATAGCACCTTTGCATTTACTTCCTGACATGAGGAATGATAGTGGAATTTGTTCATGTGTCCTCATGCAAGAACCTCCAAAATATTCCCATGAACAAGTGAGCCTGTAAAACAAATTTATTTTTTTTATTTTTTTTAAAGATTTATTGATTTATGCATACAAGCTGGGGGTACAGGCCAGAGGCATGGGGCGGCGAGAGGGTTCACCGGAGACAGAGTGGGGAGCAGAACAGGTAGATGGATGGAAATACACTGCTGAGGGGAGCAGCGGGTGAGGCAGGAGAGGTCTGCCATGCCATGTGGGAATCTCCCCGGCTGGGTGTCGAACTCGTGTCGCCGCTGCTGACAGCTCCACAGTGCAGCGCTTAGCCGCTGCGCCACCAGGGAGGCCCCTGTAAAACAAATTTATTTGCACTCAGTATATCATGCTCAGAGATAACTGCAACCAGAGATATGCTTGTCAAATTCGGTCCATTAATCAGTTACCCAAAACGACCCCTTATGTATAAATTAGATGGAATCAGAGTCCTTTCTAGAGAGACAATGTAGAGGAAATGGGGCAAGGCATGTTACAGGTTGGTTCCCAATAAGATCTCATGTGGCCCAGAGAGTTATTGGGTCAAGTTCAACTGTGGTCTGCCATGGACATATTCTCCTTCTGTCTCTTTGTTTTTGAGTCTCAGTTCTTGACCTCTGTAACATCTACACCTTCCTACCCTTTTTATTATTTCAATACTCACAGCAAATGTCCATTTCAAAGAAAAGTACCATTTTCTTTGAACTACTGCTGGTTCATTTATGCCCATTCTTCATCTACACTATGAAAATATTATCTCTTATATGACAGAAGTATTGGCAAAATTAAGTGAGGTGATGGTTAGTCCAACACTTCGTATATTAACTCAAATTATAACTATTTTGACATGGATTATCTACTTATATTACTACCCAGTGCACTAACTCTGTTGTTAAGATGTAAATATCTTCTCTCTGCACCTTATCTAGATTGCAGTCTGCCTTACTGGTCAGTGAGTATAGGTTCATTTTTATCACCACTAATGTCTTTTACTTTCTTCACATGACAACCATGAAAGATGCTAAGAACCTTGAATTTTTTTTTGTTTCAGTTTATAACAGTTGTTGATCTGATTGTAATTACAGATCACAGAATTTTATTTTTTATTTTTTAATGTATATTTTTATTGTTATATCATTTACATTTTGTATTCCCCTTCGGTAACCCACCACCAATTCACCTGTGATCCATCTCCGTGGTCCCTTGTGTTCTTTTCTACTCCATTTTGTGCCCTTATCCTCCCCCTCCCCCCCCCCCCCACTGAGTGTCTCTTCTATTTGGTTTCCCTATAGTCCTGTTATAAGTGAAACCATTTGATATTTTTCTCTTTCTTTCTGGCTTATTTCGCTGAGTATGATCCAATTCCATCCATGTCGCTGCAAATTGCATGTGTTTATCTTCTTTGAATGCTGAATAGTATTCTATTGTGTATATGTACCACAGCTTCTTTTTTTTTTTTAAAGATTTATTTTTTATTTATACATACAAGCTGGGGTGCAGGCCAGAGGCGTGGGGTGGCGAGAGGGTTCACCAGAGACAGAGCGGAGAGCAGAACAGGCAGATCAGAAATACACTGCTGAGGGGAGCAGTGGGCGAGGCAGGAGAGGTCTGCCGCGCCATGTGGGATTCTCCCTGGCCGGGCGTCGAACTCGCATCGCCGCTGCCGACAGCTCCACAGCGCAGCGCTTAACCACTGCGCCACCGGGGAGGCCCTGTACCACAGCTTCTTGATCCAGTCATCTATTTTTGGACATCTGGGTTGCTTCCATACCTTTGCTATTGTGAACAGTGCCGCGATGAACATACGGGAGCATGTATCCTTGTGGATTAGTGTTTTTGTGTCCTTTGGGTAGATTAGAACCTTGAATTTTATATTGAAAATTTATCTGCTTTTTTAAAAAAAAAATTTAAAGATTTTATTTATTTATGCATACAAGCTGGGGTATAGGCTAGAGGTGTGGGGCGGCGAGTGGGTTCACCAGAGACAGAGTGGGGAGCAGAACAGGCAGATGGACGGAAATACACTGCTAAGGGGAGCAGCGGGCGAGGCAGGAGAGGTCTGCCACGCCATGTGGGAATCTCCCCAGCCGGGCGTCGAACTTGCGTTAGCCGCTGCCGATAGCTCCACAGCGCAGCGCTTAACCGTTGCGCCACCAGCGAGGCCCTTTCCTGCTTGAAAAAAAAAAAAAAAAAAACAACTTTCATTTTACTAAGTCTCCTTGACTTTGGGTCTTACTGCTTTGCATCTTCAAGTTTCCTCACTTTCCCAAGAAATAAATTTACATTATTTTCGTATCTGAATCTCAAAGTTCCATTTGCTTCACCCTGTGATCCTTTATTCAGTCAGAGTTTTGAACACCCATAGCCAACTTTGTACCGTGTTATGATAGGAAACTTTTTCTGCAAAATGAATTTGCCATTAAACAAATCAGTGCAATAAGTTAATTTACAAGTTGGTAAGATACGTCGTCATACATTGCGAAGTCTGACACTTCAGTTGATAAAAATAAAAAGCTCCTCTTGTTTTTATCTTTTGGGACATTTTCCAAATATGGCTTTTAAAATTTTGAAATGTTTTATTGAAATATGGAATATATGCAAAGAAGTTTACCAATTATAAATGGATAGTGCAAAGAATTTTGCAGCTGAACACATCGATGTGGCCGCCCATCTTTTCTGTCTGCAAGCACAGGAGTGCTGAAATCCACTAAATTGCCTTCTCCAACTCTTCACCCAGTTTCAGACTCTTAAAAATTTTCCTATGAAAATTTGGAATATCACAGGGTGGTGAATCAGTGGAACAAAAATGAAGTCTTAAGATGAGTGCATGTAAGCAGTAGCACAGGGGTCAGGAGAGGGGAACTAGAAGGATATTAACATTAGGTTTTCATACCGATTGTGAAATGATTGTAATAGATGCATAATAATGACTTCACAATAATGAAATAAATGGAAAAAGAGGGCCCTCTTCAGTATGATTCTGATTTAAACCTTGAAGTTGTGTCTATCTCAAATGATACTTTTGAGCAATCCGGTGTTCTTGCCCACTTAGATGGAAAGACTCTAGGTAAGATTCTTATGTTTACCAAAGAGCTAAGATAATATTTAGCTCTGCCCACTTTTCCTTTTGGAGTCCTGTTACTCATCTCTCCTGAATATTTCACTAGTTAGATCAACCCTTTTTTGCACATCATTAAAAAAAAGTGAAATTTGCGACAAGTTTTGCTGTAGACCCAGGAGCATTAACTGCCTATCTGTTGTCAGGGCAGAACTAACATGCCAGTGTCATTAGAAATACTATACTTCAGTACGTCATAGTCATTGATCAATTTGACAAGACCCACGTTGTTCTCAGACTTCCTGCAGGTCTTGGTATGACAGACTATGGTGATGCCTTCCTGTTGGGGCTGCAGCTAATGAGTAGGAAATCCCCTTTGCACAAATACTCATTGTTGTCCACACACACATAGTGCTTTCCTACACCATCTTATCACACGTACCCTTGATGCTGTCTATATCCTGTCCAAGCTGTGCACTGTTGAACGCAAGGGCGAGATCACCTTTACATTGGCATCCATGTAGCCCATCTGGCTCTGAGGTACCAACGGGGCAAGAATCACAAGATGTGAATAATTGCCATTGTGGGAAGTCCCATGGAGGGCAAAGGGAAGGAGCTGGTGAAACTGGCTAAATGTCTCGAGGAGAAAATAAGTGTTGACATTACCAATTTGGGAGAAGAGGTGCACACAGCAAAGCTGATAGCCTTAGTATATACCCTGAATGGCAAAGATAGAACCAGTTCCATCTAGTGACAGTGCCTCCCAGGTCCAGCTTGGTTGATGTCCTCATCAGTTCTCCCATCCTGACTGGTGAAGGTGGTACCAGGCTGGGTCTTGGTGCCAGTGACTTTGAATTTGGAGTGGACCCCAGGACTGATTCTGAGATGTCTCTGGCCCTTTGTGTTTCTATGGAAGAGTAGCTGTAGTTGCAGGAGTAGGAAATGTTGCAAGCAGCTAGGCCTCTGCTGCTGAGGCTGGGATTATTAAATTTGGAACTGAAGACTGAAAAGATACCCCGCTGAAGATGACCATCAGTCAACAGGAATGTGACTGCACTGTGCTCCCTGACCTGAGCAGTAAGACTGAGGAAGAGCAGATTGTGCCATGCAGATGTCCCTACAAGGTGCACTTTGGCCAGGAGGTATCAGCTGACATTGATGCCAAGTCAGCTATGGAAACTGTTGAACCAGACAAAGAGGAGGATGATCATGATATGATGCAGACCTGGAATTCTTTCAGTGCATCCTAGAGAATCTACCAGGCAAGGATCCCAACAATGAAGGCATTCAAAATGCATGAGCTCCCCTGGTCTTCCGAGTCTCCAAGGATGTCAAGGAGTACAAGGCGGAGGACAAGAAGTGAGACTGGAGAGAGAGGGTTGTTGAGCCTGTTCAGGAAGCTGCATAGGGTGAGGCAATTATAGGGTCAGATGTATTATCTGTGATCATGGTAATCTAAATGAAGCTTGACAACTTAAAAAAAAGGTCTACATTAGCAAATTATAGGAAAAATTACCTGCAACTAGTTGAACTGTCTTTGTTCTTTATATATTAAATACTGAGCATTTCAACTTAATGAAAAATAGAGGAAGATCCTGATCTCTGTATTAATTATGAGACTGAGGTTGTGAGTAGGTTTTACACAGGCATGATGTCATATAGGTCTAAGACAAGATGCAGTTAAAAAATGGACCGGATTCCACAGATAGACTTAGCAGAACTCAATGACACAGAAAAATAAACTCAAAGAATAAAGGACTACTGTGTCTAATAATGTGCCTATAGAGGTTTAGCAATAAAATGATGTTATTTTCAAAACATCTTCATGTACTTTTTTGCAATAGGTGATGTGTTCATATCGTTCTGAATCTAATTAATCTAAAATGCAAAAAATTATATAGGTACCATTAAGACAATAGTAATTTTACACATAGAAATTTTTTTTCTTTCACTGTAAGTAATTTTTAATCTACTCAGAGCTTAGACTAAACTTCAGGCACTTGGAATGATAGAAAGTGACTGCCTGGATGTTCAAATATGTTCTCATCAACTTGATGGATAGTGCAAAAAAATGCCATAAGTCCTTCCAGAGGTATTGTTTATAAAAAGCCAAAATCTGAATCCGTTAGATCTTTTCTAATGGTCTTAATTTTCTTATGCAATACTATATCTAAAAATACACTAAGAGAAGAAAAATACTATTAATTAAAAATTAGTGAAGAGAGGAAGACTAATTTTCATTATATGAAATATCAAGTCTTGGTTTGTGTTATTATAAACTTCTTCTTACCCATTCCCCAAACTACTTAAATATTATTTATCCTGGATGCATATTATGTTTGTCCAAACATCCATTCTGTGAGCTTTTCCAGAATATGGATGTCTAGTTATTTGATATTAGAAGATATATTCTTGGGTCTACTTGTAGTTCAGATTTTTCTATGTGGAAAAGGCTTGTCTTTAGAGAGAGGAAAGGTTGCAGTGACCTGAGAATGCAAAAACAAAAAATAAAGAAACCTGAAATTATTCAAGAACTATTTGTTTCTGAGGCCTTAAATACCTTAGGGACTTTTGCAGGGCCAGAAAGGAAAAACAAAAACAAAAAAAAAAAAAGAAAGTCTATTCATTTTGGAGGTAAGTTTCTTGGGAGGGATAAAATTTTACTTAAAATTATAAAAATGTTCATGGTTTAAGTGAAGAAAGCAGAACTGAAATTAACCTGAGATCTTCCTCTTGAAAAAAATTACCCAATACAAAATTCATGATTTTTTTTCAAGTTCAATCTCTATAATACTAGTAAAATTTGCCAGTGATAAACATCAAAGTATATTAAGTGTGCGTGGATGTGTTTGTGTGCGCGTGTGCACATGTGTGTGCATGTGCTTAGAATGATTATTCAGAGATTTCTCTTTTATGCTGATGACAAGTTCTTGCAATGGGCTAAGGTTTTTATAGGATGATGTTATTTGAGAGTGGAAATTGCTATAAAGCAAGTACCTGTAATGACTATAGGCCTTGAGTTGCAAGGTAGGAAGAAGAGACTGTTTTCACATATGATAAATGCACTTAATATATTAGGATTCTTTCCTGCACATGAGCTCATTTGATTCCCTGAACATCGTGTGCAAACTTCCCCAGTTAAAGCTGTCCCCAGTTACAAAAGTGTACAAAAACACTGTCAGGATGGCTAGGGCATGGGGACAACCTAGGTGCGCTACTCGATGATTTAAGATGTGGTATATCCACACAATAGAATTTTATTTATCCCCAAGGAAAGGTAAAGTGTTGCTGTTTCCAGAAAAATAGAGTTCAGGGGAAATATATGTAGTAAAGCAAATCAGGATGACAAAGACAAATATTGGATGTTTACATCACAGATGATTTCACAAAGAAAAATACTTATAAAAAGTAGATATACTAGGGCCTCCCTGGTGGTGCAGTGGTTGAGCGCTGCGCTGTGGAGCTGTGGGCATCATGTGATGCGAGTTTGATGCCCAGCCGGGGAGAGTCCCACATGGTGCGGCAGACCTCTCCTGCCTCGCCCGCTGCTCCCCTCAGCAGTGAATTTCCATTGATCTGCCTGTTCTGCTCCCCACTCTGTCTCTGGTGAACCCTCTCGCCGCCCCACGCCTCTGGCCTGTACCCCAGCTTGTATGTATAAATAAATAAATCTTTAAAAAAAAACAACTAGATATACTAACAAATGAAGTGAGGTTTCTGAGTTTAAGAGGGAGGGGGATAGAGAAAGTAAAAGTGGTGTAAGGGATGGGCTAAAAAAAGAATCATTTTATTATGCTTGTAGATTCTGTGCATCAGAAATTTGGTAAAGGCTCAGCTGGGAATACTTGTTTCTTTTTAATAATGTTTGGGGGCCCAAATGGGAAACTTGAAGGTTGAGGGTGAATGGATGGTTGGAGCTTTTACGATGTGAGACTCATTCATCTGGGCTGGCAGGACTTGAAGTCTGGGGCTTCCAACAGTTGCAACCTCTAAACATGGTCTCCCTCATGACTTGGCTTCTTTATGACATAGCAGCTTCAGGGTAATTGAAGTTCTCACCTGGTAGTCCAGGGACTGAAGAATCAGTGATCTAGTGAAAGAAACTAAAGGATCATTACGTTTTATGATCAAGCCTTAAAGATTAAGCTGTATCACTCCTACCTCATTCTGTTGGTTACAAGTGAGTCACATCCATTTTAAATTAAGTAGGAGGTGAATTGGAGCCCATGGATCAAAAAGGGGGTAGCAGTGTTCTATTGCTAGAAGGGCATGTCGGGTGGGGGGTTATTGTTGCAGCTGTATTTTGAAAATACACTGTGACTCAGAAACTAAGGTTCAAAGAGATTGAATTACTTGCTGAGGCCGAGGTACACTTGATAAAATCAACACTAGGTGTTTGAAAAACAATATTTTTGATCAATTTTTGTTCAGTGCCTGCAGGAAAGTAAGTGAGATAATATTGTATCACAGCCACAAAACGGAGGTATGGACCTCACTATAGTAACAATACTTTAAACTTTCAAAATTCAGAACTTTAGCTCTGATACCTATTTTTCTCTTTGTCTCCTCTCTACATTAAATTCCTCTCTCCTAGTTGTTCTGAGCTAAATTCAACATTCCTGAAATATCTTAATCTAATGCTGTGCTCGAGCAGATTTCTCATTGCCAAATTCATAAAATGAGATTTGTGTTGTACAATTTAATGATATCTTGTGGGACTACTTCGAGCAGACATACATTTTCCCTGAGGGTTTTCATCACTACCCAGTCAATTTTTGTATGGTGTGTTGCTTATTTCTCAGCATGCCGAATCGTGGAGATATTCCCCTGCAGCAGCGGAGTGTCGTCAGTGAGAACATACGTCTTAAACAAGAGCTCTCTCCCATGATGGTATTCAAGATCCTGAGGGAAAAATGAGCCTTCAGTTGAGGTGCAATTCAAGAAGGATAACAGGGATTTTCCACCTCACTAACTGAAGTGAGAGGCGCGCAGTTCCCAGAACAGCAGCTGGCTTCGCCAGGGCACCATGGCCTGATGTTGCCCAGGTGCATCGAGATATGGCTCGTTAGTGTCCTGGCATCTGAGGAAGGGAAAACCTCAATGGCAAAAGGCCACATTATGACCCCTCAAATGTGTTCCATGCTTTCCTTTTAAAATTAGTGCTCACTAAATTGGATGTCATCCATATTCAGTTGACCTCAGTCTTCATACACAGAGAACCTCCAGCCTTCCTACCATAAGTGGATGCCTAACTAACAAGTGTCAAAATGAAGAAAAGATTGCCCAAATGGTTCTCTTTATGGTTTTTTTGAATGACTTCTTACTATGATAGTTTTGTTCCTGCTTAGAATTACCAACCAGATCTTTTTTGTCCAGGACACAGCTGTTCTTTTCCGGCAGCTAATATTTTTCTCACCCGTAACAAATACAGCTGAGGTACTGCCATTCTACCTAGACTGGTGCAAAATAACTTCCAGGAGGATAAAAAAATAATAGGCATACAAAGGGCTTAACCTTTTGCAAAATTCAGACCTATTGAAATGTAGTGGATAAATCACATGCTGGAAATAAGTGTGGACTTTGTAGCTGCCTGACTTTGGTGAATTCTTTATTCTTGCTGAATTTCAGTTCTTCCTGCTTAGATATCAATTTTAAATATACCATGCAGAATTCTACAAACTTTAAATTAGGAAAATATTGGACAGGAATACAGCATGGTCTCAAATATTATGTGTGTATTATTTATTCAGTAAGTTTATTAAAATTGGCAATTCCTGCATTTTTACAGCCTTCCTAGACCACTCTAGTCTTCAGTAACAGCCTCTGTGGGACACGTCACTCATTGATGATAGAAATTAATCACAACAGGTCCACTCTGGTGGCGCAAGGCGTTAGGTCTCAGGACTATGAAGCTATCAGCAGCCACTGCAGCATGAGTTCGATCCCCGGCCAGGGGACTGACCCACATGGCACAGCAGAACTCTCCTGTCTCGCCCGCTGCTCCCCTTAACAGTGTGTTTCAGTCAATCTGCCTGTTCTTCTCCCCGCTCTGTCTCTGGTGAATCCTCTCACCCACCTACACCCCAGTTCTTGCATGCATAAATAAATAAAATAAATCTGTTTTTTAAAAGGAAATGAATCACAACAATAATATCTTTACAAAGTGTATAAAAACCATTCATGAGCATATATCCTTTCCAGAGCTTTAGAAAGTAACACAAGAACTGTCACTGCTGTGAATGAGCATTGTCTGTCACATGACATGTTCAAATGTCTTCCCTTATAATTATAAGAGATGCTTCAAAAAAAAAGCAAAATTTATAAACAGCTTGAGTAGAAGTAGACCCTGGACTCAAGGTAGATAAACAGAGCTTCCTCTGGGCATTAAGAGTCACACTACACTTTGTGTTCCATCAGATTTTGATTTCATTTTTTAGAGATTTTTGCAAATCTCTGTCCCAAGGCGACAGCTGTTGAAAGGTCAGACTCTCTTCTGGTAGTGACATCAATGTCCTTGATGTGTCCCCTCCCTTCCACGCTCACTCACAGACATTTTCTCAGCTGTCAGCCAGCACTAGATTCGTGACTGCAGTTCCTGTCCTCTCCCTGGATAGTTCTAAATACCGAACTCTCTCCGCTCCCCCAGATAGCTCAGCAAATATATATTGGACGCAGGTCACACTCTTTTATTTCTGGCTTTTAATAGTGAGAGATTTGACTGATTGGGGAAAAAGAAAATGAAACATTAAATGAAAAATCCTGTTAGAACTTGATCACTCATTGTGGTTCACTAGATTGAAGTGTGTATAATCATCTTATACAGGTCATCCACTACATAGCGTGCTCTTTCCATGTATTTTGTACATTTTGACTACAGCATTATGAGGTTTCTATGTTCATACTGGTTTTGCAAATTAAGAATTGGAGGCTTAGAATCCAAAGGCACATGCGACATATTTGAGATTATGATTTGTTCATAATCTGAACTGTGATTATAACTTTGCAGGTACACATCTGTGCCCAAACTTATGAATTTGTAATTTTTAAAAACATAAAGTTTATTGTCTGTCAGTAATACCTCATTAGGGCTGTAATAAACACATTGAATTCTATACAAGTTGTCCAAGGTAGTACAAATAGAAAACTACTTCCATCTTCTCACCTTTGAAATATGTTCTTACTTAGGAAACTGTACAACAAAACACTGGGGGAAGAAGTCACAGTTTAGTTGGAATGAAGGGGAAGATGGTCATGCATTTTGGTTTTCTTAGACTATTATTTCCTCCTCCTGATATGCAAAGCAACTTGAGGAGCATTATTTTGATTCCAAGTTGTCCAGGTTGATCCGCTCAGTCATTTGTGCTTGGGAATAGAATGCAGGCAGCATTGGGAGGTTCACCCCAATGAGATCTCTTGTCAAAGAGAAAATTCTGCCTTATGGTCACAGATCACACCTCTGATAAGGAGGCAGCTGCTGGTCAAAGCAGGTCAGGATAAATGAGTATTGGACTTGCAAGAATGGAGAAATGGTACCGAATCAAAGCTATCACCTCTGTTCAGGCTCAAGATGTGAAGGCCTCATCACAATTCTGACCCCATAGCACATATGGCAAGTAGTAAATGTTCAGAAATTATTTTTGGAATAAATGATTGATTGAACCTCCAATTCCAAAACATTAAATCTAAGTGACTCTTTTACCATTAGATTTACAGTCAAAAGTTAAATACTATATCAATAGATAAGGTGCAGTGTTTATTTTGGAAATAGGTAGAGATGAATATCTAAAATAAAGTGTGAAAATGACCTAAAGATTTCACTTCTACTTTCTCTGTGAGCCAGTCACATTTACATCATAATCAACTTTTCTCTGCAACTGGTTTTAATTAGGGACAGGTTCATCTGCATTAGCAGACAAAATAGCATTGTATTATCTTTAGGTTTGCTCTGTTTTTTTTCCCACTAAGTTAACTCATATCTTCTCTAAGGAAATAATACTGTGTTTTAAAATATTCATAATTAGTTATATTTCCATAGTTATTGAGGGATAATGGAAATTTGAGACACTAACTACGTTATACCTATAGGGCACAAGTAAAGCGTGAGGTGTGCCAATCCAGCTTCAAAAATTGTCAGATACTTTGATCTTCTACAATCTCACTTTACAAAACTAGTTCAAATAAGAAGAATTGTTTTATTACTTGATGGAGACTTAGAGAAATTGAAATGTTATTTATTTTCAGCAATTGTCTCAAGTTTTTTTCTCATCAACTCTTCAAGTCACACCGTTTTTGTTTGATAGATAATATGAATCCACTGGGTTTGAAGATCTGAAGCTGTTAACTTTTAAAACCTCTCTTTTAGCAGAGAAGTTCAATCAGTATAAAAGGCACATTGAAGCATGGAATTGTCGTGTTGCATTTAGAGCAAAGGCATTTATTCCTTGAAACACCTAAAAATGAACAAATGCATTTGTCAGGCATAAGAACTGTATTCTACATTGTAGGCCAAGATTAATCTAGCCTGACCAATAAAGTTTCAAAATCATATTGGGAATTTTGCCTGTTTAATGGCTTAGGTATAAAGCTTGCAATGTTAGGAGGAAGTAGAAAGTACTGTGCAGAAGATAGCAAAATGCAAGAGAAATCAAAGACTTCATGGTAAAGAACCCATTTCTATGAAATTATTGGGCTCCTTCTCTTTCCTGTCCATACTGGGAGGATTTTGTCATCCCATGACTCGTTCTGTTTAAAAATGTACTTGGGGTGAAGTTGGAACTTTTTATTCTAAAAAAAAAAAAAAAAGCCCAAATAAGTTAATTGGGCAGTACAAAATCTATCAAATAGCCTTTACAATTACAATTCCTTTTAAGAAGGCTTAAATTCTGTTTTCTCACTTTTTTTGTCTCTTTAAATTATAAATGTATTAGGCTTCCTTTTTAAATTTTTTTTCCTTCATCGTTTTCCTACAGTGAGATTCTACCCAACATAATCCTCTCTCATCTGTAATTAACAGTGCATAGCAACATCTTGATTTTCTCTGCTTTGCATAAACAAAAGTGATATGATTAACAATACACCTTTAATAATCCTTTTAGGAAAATGCAGAATGTGGGAGAACTTGGTTTATTGTCCTGCCTGGCTTCCCTATGTTACTGCCCCCACCTCTTACCAAAGGGGACAAATTAAGCAAAGGTAATTCACTTTGATTTTCAAATGAGGAGGGAGAGGAGGAAGCAGTGAGGCGTGTCCTTCCTGGGGGCCTTGACAGAGAGCTCCAGCGCTGTTTGCACATCCTGGGTGGAGTCACCAGGAGGTCGCTGGAGGATGTGCGGCGGGAAGTTGACTGGCGCTGTAGGTGATGCTGATTAGAGAAAAAGCCGGAAAGGAGGTTGTTACAGCTTACAGCCGAGGGTGACAAGTTGACAGCCTCACCGAGAATGTGCAAAGGCGCAGAGAGCTTGCCCAGGCAGCTTCCCCACAGGCCGTGAAACGGGGACTCGGGGAACTCAGCCCACCCGAGCCTTTCGGGCCATGACTTGAGGGCTAATTTTAGAGCCAAACAAGAGGCCACAGCTCATCTTTCCCTCTGGAACAACTTCCACTGCATTAAAACGCAATCTCACTTGATAAAGGACTGCGATTTAGCCACATTCTAGCCTCCTGCTGGACGGCTGACTTTATTTCTCACACGTTTATTTCAGTTGGCAGTTCCAACAGGCAACCGAGTTAGAGCCCTGCCTGCAAATTCATGAGGGTCTTCTGGGGTTTGCCCCTTCACCTCGCAACATCCGAACAAATCACGCCTGTCTAGACTGAAGAGCGCCACATAAAACTGCTTAAGAGGCTGTGCCTGCCACGTTGTGAAAGAATAATGAGGAATTCTCGAGTTAGGGTGAAATGAGCCCTATTCAGGGCATCAGACTAGGAAAAGGGGGGGAATTTGTGTCCTGCCCCAGGGAGAATGTTCCCCATTATGTCAGGTCAACCTTGTGCTCTGCCTTCCATATTTCAGCCTGCTGTCCCGAGAGCGAGCGCTCTTCTGCAGACTGGAGTCCTCCCTTTTGCTCCCACTTGGTATATTTTACATTTGAATGTTAGCACTTTTTAAAAAAGATTTATTTATGCATACAAGCTGGGGCATAGTGTAGAGATGTAGGGTGGTGAGAGGATTCACCAGAGACAGAGTGGGGAGCAGAACAGGCAGATCCACTGAAATACAATGCTCAGGGGAGCAGCGGGAGAAACAGGAGAGGTCAGCTGCGCTATGTGGGAATCTCCCTGGCTCTGGATAGCTTCATGGTGCTGTGCTTAACCCTTTGTGCCACCAGGGAGGCCCTGAATGTTAGCACTTTAAAGAATGTGTTTGATTAGCACAGAACCTAGCAAATCATAGCATTACTAATGTCCGACAGTCTAAAATAGGTCTCTTTAAGATTCTTTCTTTTTAATATATATTTTTATTGTTATTTATGTCTTTTACATTTTGTATTCCCCTTGGGTAGCCCACCACCAATTCACTCGTGATCCATCTCCATGGTCCCTTGTGTTTTTTTCTATTCCATTTTGTGCCCTTATCCTCTCCTCCCCACCCCCCCGCCACCCCCCATCCCCCCACCGATGTGTGTCTCTCTCCTATTTGGTGAGTGTCTCTCTCCTATTTGGTTTCCTTATAGTCCTGTTATAAGTGAAACCATTCGATATTTTTCTTTCTGGCTTATTTCACTGAGTATGATCCCCTCTAATTCTATCCATGTTGCTGCAAATTGCATGTGTTTATCTTCTTTGAATGCTGAGTAGTATTCCATTGTGTATATGTACCACATCTTCTTGATCCAGTCATCTATTTTTGGGCATCTGGGTTGCTTCCATACCTTTGCTATTGTGAACAGTGCTGCAATGAACATACGGGTGCATGTATCCTTTCGGATTAGTGTTTTTGTGTCCTTTGGGTAAATTCTTTAAGATTCTAACTCATTATTATTTGATTTTCACTTCCTAGGAGAGAAACTTAAGTTTGCTAAAGTAAGACTCACAAGGATGAAAATATTAATTATAAGACACATGAGAAATGTAGTATATGCATATATATATACACACACACGAGATATACATACATGCAAAGCATATAAGATATGTAAGATGGGATATTAAATAAGATGTATTATGTAGGATATGTGTGATACATTTCATATATACATGTATGTAAATCACACACACATTTTCTGTGTGTCTTAGATAAAAATAAAACACAGAATGAAGACTTTGTTACGGGAGTTTAAAAAGTTATCTGGGGGGCCTCCCTGGTGGCGCAGCGGTTGAGCGCTGTGCTGTGGAGCTGTCAGCAGCGCGCGATTTGAGTTCCACGCCTCTCCTGGGAGAATCCCACATGGCGCGGCAGACCTCTTCTGCCTCGCCCGCTGCTCCCCTCAGCAGTGTATTTCTGATCTGCCTGTTCTGCCCCCCGCTCTGTCTCTGGTGAACCCTCTCACCGCCCCGTGCCTCTGTCCTGTACCCCAGCTTGTATGTATAAATAAATAAATCTTTAAAAAAAAAGTTATCTGGGAATGTACTTAAACACTAAAATTGAGATTGTGACAGGGTAGTAAGAATGAAAAGAATAAATAGTACATTTTTTTTTCTCTATAAAATGCCTCTGCTTATTTATATAGTCATGGAAATATTACCAACGGGCTACCTCTGTCTTAATGAGTGCAATGACCGTGAATATTTTGTAAGTCCTTTCACATTTTACTTAAAAAGAACAAAAAAATCCCTTGCAAATTGCTGTAAGAGCTCTTTTGTGTATCTATTATTTGAGTAAACACATGTTATCTGTTCCTTTATAGTGCTCTTAACTACTAAAACAAGTGCCAATCTTTATTTTTGAATGTCGGAACGCACAGAGGACCATAAGAGGGTCTTACAGCCTTGTGGGACAATTTAGTTTGTAGATTCCCATTTCTCCTTGTCAGCCCCTGGAAACTACCTTTCTACTTTCTAATTCTGTGAACTTGACTACTGTGGGTAACTCGTGTAAAGTGGATTCACACAATATTTGTTCTTTTGCATCTGACTTACTTTATTCAGCATAACATATTATAGGCTCATCCATATTGTAGCGTGTGTAAGATTCCCTTCCTTTATAAAGATGAACAATATTGCATTGTATATATAAACTGCATTTTTATTTATTTATATATATATATTTTTATTTATATCTTCTACATTATTGTGTATTCCCCATGGGTTACCCACCACCAATTCACCTGTGAACCGTCACCATAGCCTCTTGTGCTCCTTTCTTCCCCCGTTTCGAACTCTTATCCTCCTCCTCCCTCGCTGAATATCTCTCATCTCTGGTTGCCTGCTTCCATGAGACCCAGCAATACCACTTCTGGGAATACCCCAAAGACACAAAAATATTAATCCAAAAGGATACATGCACCCATAGGTTTATTCCAGCATTGTTTACAATAGCTAAGATATGGAAACAACCCAGATGCCAACAATAGATGACTGGATCAAGAGATGTGGTACAGATACACAATGGAATACTATTCAGCAATTAAAAAAGATAAACTCATGCAATTCGCAGCAACATGGATGGAGCTAAAAGGGATTATGCACAGTGAAACAAACTGCATTTTTAATCCAGTCAAGCAATGATAAACTTTTGGGTTGTTTCCATCTTTTGACTACTGTGAGTAATGTTGCTATGAGCACGCTTTCATTATTTTACATTTTAAGTACAAATGGGAATTCCAATTGGTCATGTAAAATGGCAAGAATGGTGTAACTCAAGTTCTTTTTCTTGGCTTAATTAATCACCATTATAGCATGGCTCAATGTCATTCTACAGTTTAATTAAATGTTCATATCACTGTGGATATTAAGAACTCTCTAAGAACACGTGCAGCTGAGTACTATATGTTAGGACTTTTTGTATAATGGGTTTTTTAAATTAACTTGAAATGTTTATATAAGGATAAATAATGAAAAAGTCCTTACTTCAAGATGCCATCTATAGTATTAAAATTCAGTAATAACTACAGAAATAGTTTAGCTCTTATATCAATCAACAGGAGATTTCTTACGATTTTTTAGGATAGGATAGTATTTTATCCCAGATAATATTTATAACTGTTCATCATATATAACATGTAGACAACTGACTTTTAGTTAATTTTGTTATTGTTTATAAAATCTCCACAGAGGATGTATGTTTTTAATCCTGACCTCCAGGTAGACGGATTTCTCCCACAGCTGACCCTTGGTATTTCAACAGGATAGGAAATGGCATTCAGTTTTATCAGTTATTCATGTTGGTCCTTGACCACAGAAACCACTATATCACGTACTTCTCTAGCTTTTACTCTCAGGACTAAAAATATTGTGCAAATGAAATATTTGAATTTTGGAGACATATTGCCCTATATTTGAAAACTGTATAAAATCAAAATTTTTAACTGATATTTTTCTTCATCTGGTAAAAAAATAGCAATCAATTTGATTTTTTTTTTTCTGGTTGAAAATGTCTGAGTATATAAGGCAGAAGAGATAATCCATTTTTTTTCATTGTGATTTTCCTATCAGACCATTTGTAGACTCTATTCTTGCATTGGTTTTTAATGAATGTCCTGTATGAGACTTATTTCTATTTTCTCCTCATCCCCTTGAATATAGACAGATGGAGTGATGTTCTTTTTGGGAGGTGAGCCCTCTACATACATGGTGTGCCCTCTAATTCAGCTTCTCCCCTGCTAAAGTCTTCGTTCTCACTCTGAGAAGTGACATGATTGATTGGCCAGCTGTTAACGAGACACCAAACAACAATTTCTTTTTCATAGGTGGATCTGTTCAATCAGACTTGTATTGTTTCATTAGATGGAATACCCCTAGAATGTTTGGATCCTTGCCCAGGAAGGCGGTTGATGTAGGTCACTCTACTTTACTGATGATCTCCTTTTTTATTTTTTGAAGTAGTTTTCACTGTTTATTGAGGCCCATGAAATGCTGAGCATCACAGAATTGTTGAAAGATAAAATTATATGTAAATTATGCTTCATTCTACCATTTTCAAAGAAGTGCCGTATAGGTACAGATATATTACAAAATAGTATCCTTTTAGAAATTCAATCAATTTAGTAAAATTAACTATAAATAAAGACGTTTTCATGAAATGAAATTAAGAGGGAGACCTACTACCTATAGAATGATTGATAATTAAAATGTAATAGTGAGGTATGCAATGATATGATGAGATTGAACATAGGACTAAATTAAGTGGACAAGAGGAATAGCTAGGTTGGTGAAATCAATCAATAAATTTTAAGTTTTCTGAAACAACTTCTTTTTAAAATATGCATGTATTCTTGTTTATTTTCTCATTAGGTGTTGTTTAAATCCAGAATAGTACATGAGCCAGCTATTTCTGACATCAAATGATAGGTTTCAAGAATTCTGACAGCTTTACTGGAATGTGTTTTTCCCCAGCCAAAGATGTCAAGCAAAAAACATCAGAGATCATGTAACTTAATTTTCTAGCTTTTGGATCAACATCTTTAAATTATTTCTTCCTTTAAAACAATGAAGATAATTGATATTGCAATTTCACTGTGTTAATGTGGTACCTCAAATTATCTTAAAGTCTTAGTTTTACATACTTAGCCAGAATGTGTGATTAAGGGAAAGTTAAACAGAAATTAATGCTACATGGAGTTTAGTGAATATTATGTTACTTTAATAAAGAAAAATATTTTATTAAAATCATTTAGGCAAGTCCTAGGAAATTAGGAAATTAGTAGTGATAGTAGCACGTTTTAGTTTTGATGATCGAATATTTTCCCTAAACTTCTGAATTTTAAACTAAGGACTTAGTATACCACACACTAACAATGGACTTCAGTGGAGAAACAGGAACTTCCATTTTGGGTGCTAAATTACTCTGATATTGCAGAAATTATTTGATACATGAAGGCTACCAAATGACAGGTGATGAAAAGGCGAGCAGTGAGCTTATTAAATACAAAATTAGCCGAGTAATTACCACTAGATGCTGCAACAAAACACCCCAAATCTCAATGACTTAACACACTGAAGACTTATTTTCAGCTCAGTCATAGGCTGATGGTGATATTAAGGATCAGGAACATGAAGATTTCCATTCTATAAAGCTAACGTCTCCTACTAGAGTTCCTCAGCATATTTTGCTACATCTAGTTCATCCAGCTAGACAACGAAAGTGAGGTGTTTCTTATGGCTGAGCTTAGATGTATGGCACATTACTTTTGCCCACATGTTATTGCCAGAACTTGACTTCATGACCATAACCCAGTACAAGTAGGTCTGGGAAATGTAGTTTTCCAGCATGCTAAGAGCAAGGAGGTGGGATAGTAAGCATATGCCCAATCTGCCACAAACAGCATTGCTGACAGAGATTTCTGAAAAAGGATGACTAGTACAGAAAGACTATTGGAAATATATAGTTGTTGCAGTTTGCAAATAGAATATGTTCTATGTCAATTCAAAAAAATAGGATTTTTTTCCCTCACAACTTTGTAGAATAAGTAAGTCATTCTCTGTTACATTCATTCCACAAATTAAAAATAATATTCATGGGGTGAAAATAAAAGACCTCTTCAAGTCATATACTTTAGAGTCATGAAAAATGGAGGTCAGAACCTTTGATTCATTGCCTTGGACATTCTACAATGTCCTCTATAGAATCACCAGCTCATTCTTCAAATGTCTATAAACAGCACTGGGAATGCACCCCACGGACTATCTCTTTTTAAGAGACAATTTAAAAAGGTTTTCTAACTCTTATCTTTCTGTTCAAAGTGATAAACCAGTTTTATGACGTGCATGACCAGGTTTCTAGGTGGAGTGCAAAGCAAATCTCTATGGCTCGATAAGTGATGCTTCTGCACTGAGAAGAGAATGGTCTATTCCAGATACGGAACTGGTGCTGCAGTGAGATACATGGACCAGATAGAATCCCTGCCTCTGTCTGTTTTGTCAGGTAGTCCAGTTCAGGAACTTATCAAGGCTCCTTTTAATTTAAAATTACAGGGAGTTTTGGGTCTCTTGGCATATTGATACTATCAAATTAGCCATAGATCTGGAGTTAGTTTAGGTTCAAGCAACTACTTGACATGCTTTGTGACTTTAGTCAACTCACTTAGAGTCTGAACCTGTTATTTCATCTGAAAACTGGAAACAAAGGTGTCTTTTTTACACAACTCACCTGTCTGATGAGGGGATAAACAGGTTAGTGGATGTGGAAACATGTCGATTATACCATTATATCCTATGACCGGAGCATGTTTCTGGTTTGTTGAGGAAGTTCAACATATTGAAATTATACACATTCTACACATTGCTTTATTATTATTTCTTCAATCAGTGCTCTTAGACATGCTCTTTTTTTTTTAAGAATTTTTAAAAATTTATTTTATGCATACAAGGTGGGGTGCAGGCCAGAGGCGTGGGGCGGTGAGAGGATTCACCAGAGACAAAGTGGGGAGCAGAACAGGAAGATTGACGGAAATACACTGCTGAGGAGATCAGGGGCGAGGCAGGAGAGGTCTGCCGCGCCATGTGGGAATCTCCCTTGCTGGCGTCGAACTCGCATTGCAACAGCTCCACAGCACTGCACTTTAACCTACTGCGCCACTGGGGAGACCCAGACATGCATGCTCTTTTGAATTTCCCTTTCTTTAGTGATATCTTGCGACATTCTCATCAGTTCTGGTCATTATTGGTTATTAATGGTTATTAATTCAGCATAGGGCTATGAATCACATAACCTATTCAAATCCCCCCCCTCCCCCGCAGCCCTTCCCTTCCAGATTCTACCTCTTCTAGTATGTTGTGGGTGATTGGACAATGGCAGAAGGGAGAAAACAGTTCTATGTGAAACTTGACAATATTTGTAGCTCACTTCACTTTTCTGGCTAACTCAAAACTAGGCACCAGTGATCTCTTTGTGTTCTTTTTTTGAATTTTGTATGTGTCCAGAGGACTGTTGAAAGGGACCTATAGGGAACTTCCCAACCTACTAATCTCTGGGATATGAAAGATCTGATAGGAACTCCACCATCCTATCAATTTGCCACCAATACCAGCATTCTCTTATGGCTGTGTCTGCTCTTTCCATGTATATTTCTCTGAGGTAGGATGTGAGCAAGATGATAGAAGGTGAATTATCTTTCACAATGTCCACTGAACCCATTAGAACATTATATAACCTTACTACAACTGAAGTTGGAGCACATACTAACTTACAACTGAACTCTCTCTCTGCTCTGTAGTCCTCTGTCCTCAATTCCCTTCTTGACCGTATGGATCATGAGCAAACACCATGTCCACTTTCTAAGCACACATCCAACCAGGAAGTAGATTTCCCACCTCTCTTTCTTGCAGCTCCATATCCATAATCTGTGTACGTCATTTCTGCTGGACGAGATACTGCCATTACTTCTTCATGTTGCTCATTTGGGAAAAAAGCACCCCCTTTTCTCTCATAACATGAGGTTGGGAGAGCCTCTTGTCACAAACACTGCGCTCCACAGAGTGCAGGGAATCATCCCTAAGAAGTGTATTTTTAGACTATTTTGTAAAAGACTTATTTATTTATACATACAAGAGCTGTGGTGTAGACAGAGTGGGGAGCAGAACAGGCAGATTGACTGAAATACATTGCTGAGGGGAGAGGTCTGCTGTGCCATGTGGGTTAGCTCTCTGGTCTGGGATCGGACTCGTGCTGCAGTGACTATTGATAGTTTCATAGTGCTGAGACTTAACCCCTTGCGCCACCAGGGAGGCCCCTTCAGAAGTGTATTTTATGGGCCTCATCATACTGAGGGAACAGGAGCAGGGCTGGGGTACAGTTGCTGTGCTTCTTCTGCCATTTCCAAGAAAGTCCATGAGGAGCGGTGTCTGCCAGTTCGCGACTACTCTTTTCACTGTGTGCTATAGATGGAGTCTTTTCTTTTTAAAGATTTGAACCTTTCTGCCACTCAAGTTCATTAAGAAAAACTCCACTTGCATCCCACTTTATATATATTTTAGCAACACATCGAAAACAGTTGGGCTGTTGAACTAGTGTATCAGTGCTGGGAAATGATAGGCTTAGACTGATCACTCTGGCTGCAGTGACCAGGGGAGTGTGACTAACCTGCACTTGCACACGGTGACCGGCTGATTCATTTATGACATACTCTCAAGGAAAGAGATGTAAGTGGAAAGTCAGATCCTTGAACACCAAGTTATTGCACAGAAGTTAGGCTGGTAAATGGCTCATTTTAAACTTATCATTGATCTTCAGGAACTAAGTTTCATATTTAACCCTGCTGGTTTGAGAAACTATAACCTGGTAGCTATGACTTCAGTAAGTACTTCTGTGTGTGTGTTTGGGGGAAGGAGGAGGTGAGGGAAGGATGGGGTTGTTTTCTAACTCCAGTGGAGAGAAATGTCCAAGTATACAGAAGAAAAGCAAAAATACTTGGGAATGTTTGTTTCCATCCCTCTCCTTGAGGTTCACTGGCTTGGGGGGGACTCTTATCCAAAAGCTCTTTAATCCGGGGCCCTGTATCCACTACCTAGGACTGAGCAAGAAAAATAGGCACATGCTTGGTTTTTCCTGTTTGCCACTTCTTAAAGCCCCTGGATATGGATCCATGGATAGGCCCCATCCACTCTAGCTCCCTCCCTTTCTGGATTAGAACATATGTAGAAGTCATGATGGCCAGATTCCCTCAGGGCAGGTTACAACGTATGCCCAGGATTTGCTGTATCAGGGTGGCCTGGGTACCTATGCAAACTACCAGGATGTGGTCTTCTCTTTCCTCTAGATTTTTCTTTCCTTGTGACAAGACACAGGCCCAGGATGCCTTCATATGATTTCTCCTGGTGACTGTGTCTCATTTCCTTGAACTCAATACCAACTGTAGGCTAGGAGAGTCTGATATACTACTTGTTTCTTTTTATCCTCCTTCTAGTTTTGTTTTTTATACCCAATCCAGATAGTTCTGAAATGCCAGAAAAAATATAATGTGGGAGATTTCCAGTTGTAACATCCAACCAGATTAAGGCTACTTTGATTTATTCTCCCTTTGCCTTATTCTGCTGTTATGATATTCCAGTCTATCTAAACAAACCAGTCTAGATTAAAAAAGATGTTTGAATGAATGTTTGAATAAATTAATCATAAATAAGTAAATAACAACTTAATAGAGAAATAATATTAAGTATATCTTCTTTTCTTTTTTCCCTAACTTTTTTTTTTAAATTTTATATCCTTGTCATCAATCTCCCGGGCAATTGCCATGGTTAACTGATTTTTCTTCCTCAGTCCTCAGCATCTTCATATTGTTGCCAGAGTATATTTGCTGAAATACAAATATGCTATTAATGCGTTTCTACTGAAAACCTTTCACTTCCACCCATCATTTATAGATTCAGTGTCTATAGCATAAGTAATCAACCCTGGAGCCTGGCTTTCATTTACCCTTAATGTCAGACTCCAATTTGAATTTCATGTCCTGACATAATTCTGTAGACTAAATTATTCATCCATAATAGATTAGTCCTTGTTGCCTCTGTGATTGATCTCTTGCAGTCTATCTTTTCCACTTCTATATGGTTGAAATTTTACTCAAGGTCAATTTTTAAACTTCTTTGTGAAGACTTTCTTACTGATCTCAAACTATTGCATCCCCTTCTGTATTTCCAGAGTCCTTTATTCATAATATGACCTTTATATGTGTGTGTATATACGGTGTTATAAACTAGTGTTAATAAGAAATAATTTCTTCCTTAATCAGAAATTTATTTAAAGAGCCCCCAAAACAAACAACAAAAATTAATTAAATATTCATCAAAATAAGAAAACATTTTAGTTTTGGCATAAAAATATAGGCACCCCTTACCACTAAATATACTCTTGTCCTCATAGCTTTTATATGCTCATTTATTGGGTTGTTGGAAAAGTAATGGTGTATTTTTCCTATGCAAAAGTATGTCATGACTTTCTTTCTTTTTTTAAAGATTCACTTATTTATGCATACAAGAGCTGGGGTGTAGGCCAGAATTGTGGAGGTGGTGAGAGGATTCACCAGAGACAGAGTGGGGAGCAGAACAGGTGGGTCAACTGAGGTACACTGCTGAGGGGATTAGTGGGCGAGCCAGGAAAGGTCTGCTGTGCCATATGAGAATCTCCCTGGCCCTGGGCATCCAATTCATGCTGCAGTGGCTTCAGATAGCTTCATAGTGCTGAGTCTTAACCCATTGCACCACAAGGGAGGCCGACATCAAGACTTTTCCGACAACCCAATATATCTGGAATTTCTGCCAAACTTCTAGTAAAATTAGACATGTTTATCATTGACACTGAATTTCACACCTTCAAAAAAATTAAACTAGTTACTTGAGAAACTTGTCTATATCAACCTGACAAGTGACAATTTACTTTCTAATCTTTTAGTGTGTCCAGTGTAGGTATGGATGAAGAGACTTCACAGCCTTGAACAGTGCATGTAACAAAGGCCAGCACTGAGCCTTGCTGTATCTATACTGGCTGACCAGTACTGTCATGGCGGAATCCCATTGGGTTGAATGCTGCAGAATTTAAAATCTAATACCATTTAAGAAACAAATATGTGGAAGAGAGTAGCATAGTCTGTGCCAAGAATTCTTAAAACATTCCCCCCTTTTAACTTTTCCACAGTTTTCATTAGAGAGCAATATGAAAAGAGGGCAGGGCAGGGAACTGCTAAGTTGGCCTTAGACTTTGACATACTGAGGCAGGAATAGTTATTCTTCTCTGATGAGGACTTTGCTAAGTCTTCCAGTTGGGGATATATCTAGCTGTACTGTTTTTAAATTTCTTTTTTTACCCACCAAAGAAGAACAAATGGTGGTTCTCTAAAATGGAAGTACTATGTGACTTCACTTTAAATAATGGAAGAACTTGAGTGTTTTCTTTTCAGCTATAGTCTTCCTTAGCAAATAGTCTATAAATGACCTCTTAGGGAGTGTGAAACTCAAAATGTACCAGTCTTAAATTGTCAAGTAAAATCAATACCCCATGTATGGCTTATAAACGAGGAATACATCATTTGGTAAGATAAGACTGCAAGAGAAGGAAAATTAAAATAGATGCATGGGAATAGTAATAGTTGTATTAAATGTCCTCAGGTGATGGGATATTTGTTTTCATACCAATCTGGGCAAGATCAAGAGGAGGTTAAAATAAAAGTATTGGGTATAAGCTTGGAAGCCTACCAAATGAATAAATATATAAATGAGCTAAGTAATAGTACAGACATCTGCTTGTGTCTTGGTACCGTGGATCCTACTAATAATGCAAATCACAGAAGGTTGCTAAGCAGTTCATATCCTGGTGCAAGCAAGGTGACTTAATTCTTTGTAGAGTGCCTTTCTTTGTTTCTGAGACTGTGTGTTTCTTTGCATACATTCATAACACATTGCTTCATGTTTTTCTTTTTTGACATCTAAGGCTATACTAAAGTAGATGTACTTTTCTTTTGAATTAAATATATGTATTGCTGTCACAACTAAATGTAAAGTCGCTTGAAAGGAAGATAAGATAGAGAAATGTAAATAAAGAGATTTTCAGTAAACTTGTTAGGGAAATAGGGATTAACAACTGATGCTAATGAAATTTGTGTGCAGAAACTCCTCTTTATGTATGTTCGACGTGCTCCACTGTCACATGATCTACAGGGAACAAATAACGTATTTGCCCATATTGAGGCATTGATCAGTGTCATTTAAGTTGCCGAAATTTATGTGTAGAATTGATTGCTTACTCCCTTATTTTTATTTTATTTTTTTAAAGATTTATTTATTTATGCATACAAGCTGGGGTACAGGCCAGAGGCGTGGGGTGGCGAGAGGGTTCACCAGAGACAGAGCGGGGAGCAGAACAGGCAGATCACTGGAAATACACTGCTGAGGGGAGTAGCGGGCAAGGTAGGAGAGGTCTGCCATGCTATGTGGGAATCTCCCCTGCCGGGCATCGAACTCACATTACCACTGCCAACAGCTCAAAGCTTAACCCATTGCGCCACCAGGGAGGCCCGCTTACTCCCTTATTATCTTTTAGATGCCTATTGACTCTTTAGTGAAATCCCGTTTTATTGCTGATATTGGTAAATTTTTTTTTAAAGATTTATTTATTTATACCTACAAGCTGGGGTACAGGCCAGAGGTGTGGGGCGGTGAGAGGGTTCACCAGAGACAGAGTGGGGAGCAGAACAGGCAGATCAGAAATACACTGCTGAGGGGAGCAGCGGGAGAGGCAGGAGAGGTCTGCCGCACCATGTGGGATTCTCCCCGGCTGGACGCCGAACCCGCATTGTGCGCTGCCCACAGCTCCACAGCGCAGCGCTCAACCGCTGCGCCACCAGGGAGGCCCTGATATTGGTAATTTTTAACACTTCTTTTTTTTTTTCTTTTCATTCTAACTGGAGATTTTCCACTGTATTGATCTTTTCAGATAACCGTCACTTTGTTCCATTGATGTTCTCTATCATTTTTCTGTTTTCAATTTCATTGATTTCTCTTATTTCCTTCCTTCTGCTTGCTTTTAGTTTGTTTTACTCTTGTATATTCCTAAGCGGGTATTGGTCTGAGACTTTACCTTTTTACTAGTGTATGCATTTTGGGCTATCAGTTTTTGTTTTAATTTAAATTTCTTTAAATTTCACTTGCAATTTCCTCTTTCACTCATATACTACTTAGTTTCCAGGTATTTGGAGATTTTCCTGTTATCTTTTAATTATATCTATTCTGATTCCATTCAGGCCAGAACACATTCTGTATGACTTCAGTTCTTTTAAAAGTGTTGATCTGTGGTTTATGGCCCAAGATGTATTCTGTCATAAGATTTGCTTCATGGAAACTTGAAATTAATCTGTGTTCTGCTCTTGTTAAATGACTTATTTTTTAAATATTATTACTTCCTGTTCTTTGTATTGTTGAGTCTCATGAATTTGATAGTGTTCTGTCTAGTTGTTTAATCAATGATGAAGAAAAGGATATTAAAGTTCAAAGTATATTTTCGTATTTGTTTATTTCTCCTTTCAGTTTTATCAGCTTACTACACATTATTTTTTAAGCTCTGTAGTTTGGGACATACCCATTTAATATATCTTTATTATTCTTAGTGGATTGATTATTTTATTATTATCTAATGGACCTCTCTGTCTCTGGCAATTTTCTTTTTGCTGAAATGTCAATTTTCTGATATTAGTAAAAGCATTCCTTCCTTTCTTAGGTCATGTTTGCATGATGTATCTTTTCCCATCCTTTAGTTTCAGCCTGTCTATATTTGAAATGAGTTTCTTATAGTCAGCATATGTCAGGTCATGATTTTTAGTCTATGGTACCTGTTTATTTTCTTTAATTGGTGCATTTGGGTCATTTAAATTAAATTTAATTATTTATATGTGAGGGTTTAAATGTGGCATTTTATTTTCTTTTTTTCTCTTTGGTCATTCCATTTTCCATTTCTCTATTTTATTTTCCTACCTTATTGTGGGTTACTTGATCATTTATTGGATTTCCATTTGTTCCATTATTTGTTGATAGTGTTTTTGAGTATGTTTCTTTGTGTAATTTCATTAGTTCCTCTAAGTATCATAGTATAACATATAACTTATCACAGATCACTGGCATTATTGTGTTACCAGTTTGAAAAGAGTATAGAAATCTTACCTCCCTTTATATCCTTTTACTCTACTCTATTTACAACATGATTATCAAATATTTCCTCTATATGCATGTAGAACCATCAGTGTTAAAACCTTTTATTCCATTGTCAAATATAATTTAGAAAACTCAAGAGGAAAAGGAAGATTTATTATATTTACTCATGTATTTTCAAACTTTCTGAATCTCCAAAGTTTCTTCTTTTATCATTTAATTTCTTTTTGTAAAATTAATTTACATACTCTTTTAAGTAGGTGAATTATTTTCTGGTTCTATCATATTGTGGACTGAGAATGCTGTTTGTTTCGACTTGTATGAATGGTATCTCTGTGTATGTATGTGTGTGTACTGAATAAATTATACTTCACATTCATGAATTTTCTGTATGAAACTGGAAATAAGTTCTTGATTTTCAGAGTTCAGTATATATATATATCAATAAGACTTACCTGGGTTTTCTTGTTTAAGTCTTCTATAGATAAATTTTTTTGGCTTACTTGTCTGTTTTCTCTGTAAGGTATACTAAAGTCTTCACTTAGTTTCTCTATTTCTCCTTATATATTTTCAATGTTTTAATGAATTTATTTTTACTGAGTTTTTTTGCATAAATATTAATATCTGTTTTATATTCATTTAAAATGTCACCTTTACCATTATAAAGTATTCTCATCTGTCTAGTTTAATGTTTTGTTTGATCTTTACCTTCTTAGATATCAGGTTTAGGACCTTTACTTTCATTTTATTTGCACTTGTATGTTTATCCATGACTACATTAAAAATTACCTATTAGTAAAATGGGCTTTGAGAGCTTATTTGGACATTCACTTTTATTCCTTGAACAAGGAAGGAACCTGTTCTCCTCTATCAGGAAGCACACAGTTTTCAAAGGGATGCACATGGAGTGGAAAAGAAGTAGATGACATCCTCCTAGCCAGTCAGAACGGCTCAATAAACCCTAGCAATCTATGCGGTGACATATATCACAGCCAAAGCACACTCAGTACTTGTATTGTCTTATAGAGACACTTACTTTAGGGCTCATCCTAAAATAATTTAAAGATTTTGAGGTCCTTAGGTTAATGCATCTGCAAAGAACTTTTTTTTTCCAAATAAAGTGATATTCACAGCTACCGGATATTCAGACTTAGACATAGCTCTTTTTGGCCACTAACACTGGTCAACAGTGAGATCGTTACTGACTTAAAAAGGCCCTAATCTATAGTATCTTGGTGTGCTGAACATGAATATAACCCTGAAATTTTTCATTAGCTCTCATTTTGAAGGTATTTCATAGAATAATTTTTATATGTTTCACCATGTAATTTTATCCAGTAGGACTTCAACAACATCCTAAATCAGCCTAGAAGGATGTAATATTGCATCGCATTGCATAATACCATCATGCACACATCATCCAGAGTGGACTGCATTATTTTCTGATGCAGTGCAATACTACTGCCAGGCGGCTACTGAAGTATTCAGTAGTGCACTAGACATCAGCAGTGCACTAGATAAAGGTCTGTCGGAAAGGTTGAGCATTGAAAATATTTCAGACTTTGTGCGAGACAGTTTAAGTTACTGTTCCATAGAACTGTTATTATTTTATCCATTTAGGCACAATACAGAACAGTAATGCCTTGAAAGTGCATTAATAGCGTGGACAATTTCTGCTCTATTTGTGGGGAAGTGACATTTGCCAACCAGAAGAAAAGTATCACTTCTCAAGTGAAGAAGGCTTATCATCTTTCCTTGGGATTCAAGGTTGGTGACCAAGACAAGCCTTGGGCCCTGCATATATGCTGTGCTATATGTACAACACCGCTTTCATAGTGGTTCAATGGCAAAAGACCATCAATGCCGTTTGCAGTCCCCATGGTGTAGAGAGAGCCAAACAACCACATCAAAGACTGTTACTTCTGCTTGGTTGCTCCTCTTTCCGGAGGAACAATGAAGCAAAAGAAGTCGAGAATAGTCTACCCAAACATTCTGTCTGCATTGAGACCAGTTCCACATGGTGAGGGACTTCCTATTCCAACACCTCCATCAGAATATCCTCTTGTTTCATCTGATGAAAACAAGGGTGAGCCAACCTGTTTTTCTGTTCCATAAGCATGCAGTGATCCAGATTTTCACTGTGTTGCACCATTAACCCCACGCAGACTAACACAGGAAGAACTAAATTACCTGGTTCGTGATTTGGACTTATCCAAGAACAAGGCAGAATTGCTAGGACCAAGACTCCAACAATGGAATCTTCCAGAAGAGGATGTCACAATTACTTTATATCGAAAGCACCACCAGCAGTTGGAGCCTTTCTTCAGAAAGGAAAGTACTCTGGTATTCTGTTTCGATATTGAGGGCCTCCTGAATGCCTTAGAAATCACTCAAGACCCATAAGAATGGAGAATATTTCTAGACTCTTTGAAACGGAGTCTTAAGGCTGTGCTTTTGCACCATGGAAACCATCTTCCATCTATTCTATTCCTGAACCGTTGTACAAGAGACAAGCGAAGAAATCTAAGAAGTAGTCTATGACTTGATTTTTTACAGGTATTAACCGTCAGCCTATTACTATTGGCATGCATTTCGTGATGTAAACATCAGCTTATTGCAGATTACATGAAAAACTAGAGCCAATATTAGAATTTGACTATCATATTCGTGTTGAGCACATACAAAATGATAGGAAATGACTAATTTTATTTCAGTAACATGACTTCTGTAAAAATTTGCTGACCAGTGTAATCAGTCACTGCAGTCCAGCTACTGACCCCCAAATCTTCATTTCTGTTCTATATGAAATGAACTATCCCAAGTTCCCCAGAAGTCTCACACCGTTACAACATCAAATCCAAGATCTCATTTATCTGAATATAATCAGTTTCCAAAAACCTCCCTGGTGGTGCAACGGGTTAAGCGCAGCACCATGAAGCTATCCAGAGCCACTGCAGCACGATTTTGATCCCCAGCCGGGGAGATTCCCACATGGCACAGCAGACCACTCCTGCCTCGCCCGCTGCTCCCCTCAACAGTGAACTTCAGTCCATCTGCCTGTTCTGTTCCCCACTCTGTCTCTGGTGAATCCTCTCACCACTCCACACCTCTGACCTACACCCCAGCTTGCATGCATAAGTAAATAAATCTTTTAAAAAAAATTCCAAATCTTAATCTTTTAAATTGTCTAAATCAGGTGTGGGTGAGTCTCTGGGTATTATCCATTCCGGGCAAAATTCTTGTCCATTGATTAATGTATGAAACTGGCAAGCATGTGGTATGCTTCCAGAATACAATGGTGAGACATTGATTGACATTTCTGTTCTAATCAGAAAATTGGATGCAATCAAGGGGCCACTGATTCCAAACAAGTCAGAAACCCAGCAGGGAAAAATCTATTGTGTTTTATGAACTAAAATAATCTTCTCAGTTTGAAGTCCCTTCCTTTGGGCCATGGATGCTCAGTTCTCTGGCTTCTGCCTCTGCATCCACAGCTCTGCCCTTGGAGATGTGTTTCCTGTCCCTTGAAGGATATGGCATGTTTGAGGCTCATTAACTCTCTGTTTGCTTCCTGCCTGTAGAATTTCTTAAGTTTGATTTTCCGCTTTTTTTTTTTTTTTTTTTGTCTGGTCTCTGTCCCCTTCAGGTCAAGATGGCAATGCTTTTGCTCAGATTATGTTCTCAAAAAACATTGTGCTTCTTCTGTGTATTCCATGGATAACTATGCCATTAGACAAGAGGATCCTTCACAAATTTTTCCTGGGTAAATGCTTATCCTCTCCTGGTTTCTGTTGAGATGGTTGAGTGGATCCATTAATCTTAATCCCTCTTCACCAAAAGGTTGTCCAGGAAACTCCTTGATCCTCTAGAGCATTTTTTTTTCCAGCAAAGAATTTTCTAATTTTAGCCTCATGTGCAATTTTGATAGGCCAATCCCTCCCAAATTGTGCTGTACCAGTTTCTTTTTGCTTGACAGTTTCATTTTCAATTTAGATGTTTGCTGTACATTTCCTGTAACACTTCAACATGTTGCTTGGAAATCTCCTCAGCTGAAATCTTGCTGTTGTTCTGCTCTACAAAGAACAGAACACAATTCAGCTAAGTTTTATGTCACTTTATAACAAGACTTGCCTTTCCTCCGGTTCCCAGTAACACGTTTCTCATTTCCTTGTGAGATCTTTGAAGAAGCACTTTTAAACATCATTTTCCACTAGCGTTCTCTTCAAGGCAATCTACCATATACTTCAATATTTTATCATGTACCTTAAAATTCCTTAATTCTTCGTCTGTTACCCAACTCCAGAACTTCTTCCACATTTTTAGTGATGTTACAACAGCACTCTAATTCCGTAATCCGTACTTTAATCTGTGTTAGTTTCCTAGGACTGTCAAACAAATTACCACAAACATGGGTAGATTGAAATAACCGGGTTTTTTCCTCATAATTTTAGAGGCCAAAAGCCCCAAATTAAGGTGCAGGAAGGACTAAACTCCCTCCAGAGCTCTGTAGAAAAATTCTCTTTTGCCTCTTTTTACTTCTGGTGGCTCCTAGAGTTTCTTAGCTTGTGTGACAGTTTGCCTCCACCTTCACAAAACCTTCTTTATATATATTTCGATATCTTATGTTTTATTTTTTTTTTTTTAATTTATACATACAAGCTGGGGCACAGGCCAGAGGCGTGGGGCGGCGAGAGGGCTCACCAGAGACAGAGCGGGGAGCAGAACAGGCAGATCAGAAATACACTGCTGAGGAGAGCAGCGGGCGAGGCAGGAGAGGTCTGCCGCACCATGTGGGATTCTCCCCAGCCGGGCATCGAACTCGCGTCGCCGCTGCCGACAGCTCTGCAGCGCAGCGCAGCGCTTAACCGCTGCGCCACCGGGGAGGCCCTCGATATCTTATGTTTTTTCTAAGGACACTCATTATTGGATTTAGGGACCAATCTAAAATGGGATCATCTCATTTTAAAATTATTTACTTAATTACCTTTGCAAAGATATTTTCCAAAGCAGGTAACAATCACAGGTACCGGGGGTTAGGAATTGTACCTGTATTTTGGTGGCCAGTCAGCACTCAACATACTACAGGCAGATATATTAAAATTCCTTTGCTAACTATTTTCTTTAGAGTTTCTTTTTTTAATATATATTTTATTGTTATTTATATCTTTTACATTTTGTATTCCCCTTGGGTAACCCCCACCAATTCACCCGTGATCCATCTCTGTGGCCCCTTGTGTCCTTTTCTACTCCATTTTGTGCCCTTATCTCCCCCCTCCCCCCACCCCCCCAAGTGTCTATCTCCTATTTGGTTTCCCTATAGTCCTGTTATAAGTGAA